>CABIKL010000258.1:0-26116 GCA_902196195.1 Aptinothrips rufus | reverse complement strand
CCCCCCCCCCCCCCCCTAAACGTGTTACGTAATTTGTCAACGGCCCCATACACAAAGTGATTTTGACGGAGGGGTCGAAAATGAGCAGAAAATCGGGACTTAAAATTGAAGGGAACTAAAACAAAATCAACACGTAGGTCTGTTTTCTCTAGATTTATTTATCTTGTAAACAGAAAACTTATGCCAAGTCATACAGCACAAAGATTAAGCTAGCATGTACCATAACATGGTCTTAACTCTCATTAAGTCTGGGTAGTCTAGTAGGAAATAATGAACACACAAGTATGTATAATTACCATACCTCGGCACAATGAGGCAGCAAAGCTCAATCTTTGTATAAAAATATATATAACAGTACAAATAAGTAGAGCCCCATAGCTATGGAAACAATACAACTTGGTGATTCAAAGGATAAAGTTCCATCTCTACTTCCTGAATCAGTCCACATATATATAAAGATCTCTGGATGTATGGGATGAATTTTTGGATGCAGAATGGACTGTGCCTATATATACAAGTTATTAGACGATAAAAATTTAAACTGATAAAACTGAAATTAGAGATGAAACTGTACCCTAGAATGCATGCTTACAACAAAGAGAAAATTCAAACATTCTCCAGAAAACAAATTACAATTTGTAAGGCCATCCAACTGACAATCTTTCACAAGAACGACATGGGCAAGCTATGCCACTGATATCTTTACAAAAGTTCCAAGACAAAAAATCTTGAAAACACATTCATAGGCTTCCAGGTTGGATTTATTCCAAGAATCATATTGATAAAATCGAACATTCAAGACAATAACTTATGATGCTTTAATATCACAATATTAAATAGTACCAAGTAACAGTCACTCTAATATTGGAAAATGGCCATCGAAACTTTGGGTTTAAAGCATGCTCTGTCACTGAAGCTCAACAATATTATCTGCCAACAAGAACACATCTCTTCATGCAAGTTTGTCAAATAAGATCAAACAAGATATTCTCCTGTGAACCTACTCAAAACAAAACAAAAATGGTTAAATCCAGTTTAAGCCTCCACCCAGATGGATGTAAGTACTGATATCTGAGGAGAATGTTGTTTTGGCATTGATGCTACTCACTATTTGAACATATTTTTCTTTTTCAAATCGTGTCCCACTAACACATCCTAATCGCTTTACACAGATAGTTACTTCATAATTTTGCCCCAATACCAATAGAGCAAAAGCTGAATGATTAATTGGGGTTGAAATGGAACAAATCCACTATTTCCATTAAAAGTAGTCACTCACTAAACTAGTACTCAGAATTCTTTACAAGTTGTGGCTAGGGTTGAGAGTCTATGTTACTTTCTGTGCAATAAGCACAACATGACACCCCAAATCAAAGACCAAATCAGTGCCTCAGGCAGCTGTATCAAAACACACGCTCACACTCGCTAAATTAAATCAATAGTTAACTCACATTCTTACTTCAGGAAATTTTAAGTTGGTCAAATACACATAATGAAAGCAAGAGGACACAAAAGGCATTAAATGGGCATTATTTGACAAAAGTGTATGTCACCACAAATATAGTGCATATGGAAACTAAATGGAACCTACAATGAGATGAAAACCCCAAAACCAATTCCTTACACCACGTAAAAATGCAAGGAGAAAAAAAAATGAAAAACTTAATGTTTAACAATTGAATGGATATAGCGAAGTTCCTCACCTTTAAACAATGACAAAAGGCTGGTGATTTCACAACCAAATTATGCATGACTGTTATGTACAGACTTCCCATTACACTTGGCACTAGCATTATCAGATGTGATAACAACATACCTCATCTGATTTCTGGTCCAAGGCTCTAGCAATGAGGAAATCAAACGATTTGAGTGAAAGCTTATGGTCACCTCTGTCAACAAATTTTCACTTTCAACAAAAAATTTACAACTACAATGACACATAAGAGAACAATTTAAGCATGATCAATACATATATAACTACAGACTAATAGAAGTCAAATTTAAACAAAGCCAAAGTTCTTAGTTTTGATTGCAAGTAAGAGCTTAGCACGTAATATTTGTCGGCTACTGTACAGTGGGACATACAATCTGGATATACATGTGTTAGCAGTTGGAAGGTGGGAATCATCTGCTGGTCGAATTGTCACACTAGGCATTGGCTGGAAACCATCTTCTGAGGCTGGAAGAGCAGGAGATCCCGTCCAGAAATATACCTAGAGAAAAGAATTAACAATTTAGATTACAGACACGACTTCAATCTAGGAGACAAGCTATTCTACTTTAAAAATTTAAACATCACATACCAAATCCTGTCTTTCCGATGGTGTCATTCTTTCAACAATTGACCACAACCATCTCTTAAATTTGAGAAGCCTTTCACCAGCTTCACCAGACTCATCATTAAAACTTGTGTAGGATATGAGAGTTGAAACAGCAATATCTCCTACTCCATTGACTAGCAGCCTTAAGTCCTCAGCAGTTAGACCATCAAGTGCACTAGTTGGAAGTACATCAAACACTCCAGTACGAATGGCCTGTAAAATTTGAAGTTACTATGTGAAACAAACAGAACGGGCTCTAATACGAGTGAATCCTTTGCACAGAGAAAAACACCACACTCACATCTATAGCTTTTTCCTGTGATTTGACCATTCGATATTCCGCATATTTACGAACGTAATCATACACATTTGAAGCTACAACTTCAATATCTCGACCATGTGGAATCAATTCCACTGATCCTCCTCCTTCCTCTGGGGCAAGATCAATGCTGAAAATTGGATCAAAAACAGAATTCAGAAATGTTTACTTTGAAGGCAACAGCAACAGTTAACATAGGACGGACTTTTACCTAAATGTGAGGTCTAAAGCAGAGAAGAAACTATTACTGTTCTTATTTTCAGCATCAATCACCAGTTGACGTAGACTCTCATACATGAGAGGATCAAAAAATGCCAGGTCATGGAATCTAATGGGTCTTCCAAGAATAGCTTTTAACACGTGACGATTCAGGAAGATGGGACAAAGCTCATTTTGGAGCAAACAGAGTCCCAGGAGTCTAAATAAAACATAAATTGATAGCAATGTAGTGATTTTCATTTCAAAACTATCCCATGTCTTTTTGGATCAAATCATTTCAATACATACCTGCCGACATTTCTGAATGCATTCAGCCTCTCAAATGAACCTTTCCCCTGACGTGGCGAGTAGAAACCTCTTTTACCAGGACTATAGAACAATGGCGCATTGTCTTCTCCATCATCAAGTGGATCGGTGTCCATCATTTCTATTCCTGCAATGAGGCTTTTTGTTGTTGATGCTGATGATGATGGAAGAATGGAGGATAGAGAACCACCTGTTCCAATACCACTGCCTTTCTTCAAATTGCTGGAACCGCTGCTTGATCCAGCAGAATTACTACTCCCTAATGTTCCACTGCCTCCAGGTCCTCCTTGAGTAGATCCTCCACCAGTGCCACTTCCACTTCGATCAGACAGGCTAAACACATCCAGATCTAGAAAGACAAAGTTATCAGAAGCAATGAAAAATAAACGATTTGTTCAGTTTCTTGCACACATAAGCAAAAATCAAACTAATTTACCTAATAAAGCTTCACTTTGTATATCTTGACCATGATTAAGAATCAAGTCTACAGCCTCTTCTACTTTTTGTCGGAGAGCATCCTCACTCGCGAGTAACATGAGTAATTGTGCAGGAGACAGCTCGAGTAACATTCCAGTGATCTTGCCCGCAAAATTAGGTCTCAATGCCTGAACCTGTTCACAGCGTACAGATGTCGATAAAACTCTTATTGATATCAGCAACACAAACATTATGGACCGGAAAGACAATACACTAAGCAGAAAATGTAAGGAAGACCACAGATAGCATCCTAACCAAATTTTTTCACGCAGCCGTAAAGCCCTATAGCTCATAAAGACATTTTACCTTGGGGTAGAGTCTTTCACCCAACTGTTGCTGATGCATACTGAGATGTTCATTGTGCGAACGTCCATCAATGGCACCATCGGTATTCGGAGGGTAGAAGAGGCGAGCATCATATGATAAAGACCTGCGAGGTTCTCGAACTCTCTGACTCGCAGATCGCTATGAAAATAGACGGAGGTTTATTAGGAAATTAATAAAAGTAGAGGTAAGTACATCTGTGTAAGAAACATTTACCTGCACATGTCTGCGTAAGCTTTCTCTTTCACGCGTGCGTATTCTTTGCAAAACATTGTACTGGCTGTATCTTGCTCCTACTTGTGCTGACTCAAGGTTGGGCAGCTTTTCATTGGCCAGTAAAGCCTAAAAGTTTGGACATAATATTAAGCCAGACTTTACAAATAAATTAAAAACAAAAGTGAAGATAAAATGAATTAGTTCACACCTCTGCTATGGCAGTATAGAAGCTGCGAGCAACACCAGTGCCCTCTCCAGGTTCATCCTTGAAGGTAACTTTCACTCTATTTACAGCTAATGGAGTCTGCTGACTTGAGCTAGAACCTCGGCGATGAGTTGAATTATATTGAGTATTGTACTGAGTGTTCAGTTCTTTCAAGGCTTGAAGAATTAAGGCATTTCGCTCTCTTTCCATCTGCAAAATCATTACAAGTATCATCAGAACAAACCGACTTGTTGAGATAAAATTGAATTTTCTTTGACAAAAATTGAACTAGAAATCAAACTTGTGCCTAAATTCTAAATCTATTACTGACTAATACCTTTGCAAGTGTAAGGTCACGTTGCTGAGCATTTCGTAACTTTTCCATTTCTCTTCTGAATTTTGCTTCTTTCACAGTAAAACCACCAAGCTCAGAAACCACAGAGCCAGGTTCAAGTCCAACATCTTCCATAAAGACACGGCCAAAAAGGTCAAGCGAAAGACGCCAGCGACCCAACAAAAGGTCATGTGAAACAGATTGTCCAATAGAAGGTTGTGGTCTGGAAAAGGAAACAGTCCGAAATGAATCATGGAAGCAGGTGTAAGCTATTTTCAAGAAGAAAAACTTAAAAGACAAACAAATTTACCGTGGGGGTTGAGTTGTTTCCACCGTTACATGTGCTGAGGTATCTTCACAATCAGTGACATTCTCAGAATTATCTCCAGTTGGAATAACAAGGACATCAGGAGCATCACCTCTACTTGCAGGCTGGAAATGTATATTCAATTTAATAATGGAGACTAATTTGAGAAAGATAAAATTGAAAACAAATCGGGGATTTAAAAAATAAGTAACAATGTTATATGGTCCTAACAGTACCATCTAGTGAGTCAAAGTAAAAAATGTTACCATTGGTGTATCTTGATTGGAAGATGGTCCAGCTCTCACAATGACACTCTTAATTGGAGAAGCAGGTATATTAGCTTCAGAGCTTAGGGACAGCAAACCTTTGGGTGCAGCTGAAATAGTACATGGCGCATTTGCTTTGAAGGCAACATTGCTACCACTGCCACTGGCACTGTTTGAGCTGCTGTTGTTACTGCTCAAATTAGCAGTTGCAGCTGCTATGGCAGCTGCTACTTTCCGAGGAGAAACAATGATAGGGGCACGCACAGATGGAGCATTTGTGGTAGTTGAGGTGGTTTGTGATGAAATACCAGCTACAGAGGAAGGCCATCTTCTATTGTCTTCCCGCCATGTGGAACCTAAAAATACATGACATGATGAGAAAATCATATCGAATCATAGAGAGCCCCAAATCTTTTCACTAAATATCAAGTAGCTTACACGTGGACACCATTTCCCGTATAACATGATCAAATGAATCATAGTTCTTATGATAGCCACCACTTGGTGCAGCTGAGATGGAGGTGGAGGCTGACGTCGAGGCACCGGCGCCCTATAAAATACAACATTATAAACTTCCTTAAAAATTACAAAGCGAGAAGAAAAACTATTGCCAATCATTAGTAAATTCCATACCTGCTGGGAGTTATTTGCTTGACTTGGTGTAGCTGAATGAGCAAGCTGTATTGCTATATTAGATGGATTTGGAGTGGGCACATTGGCGGCAGCGCTAGTATCTGCTGTTCTTACAGAAAGCCCTAAACGCGTGGGAAGCACTTCTAAGGGGTTACAGCTTCCTGGTGGATTGGGGCCAGTAGCAGGGACAGTGATTGGTTGTTTTGGCATGCCAAAGAGCTCTTCCCTGCGGGCGTTAGGCTGCAGAAGGTGAGGCTGGTCCGCTAGAGGCAGTGCTTGAGCAAGAGGAGCCTCAAAGGGATCCGGGGGAGGGCAACCAAGGCAGAGAGTGGAGTCAGATCGCTGAAAGAATGGATGTTTCCTCCCCTTGTTTCCTCCACTTGAAGCTGTCCTTTCCCTCTCTCCAAGGGCATTATTATTGCCAGTAATAAGGCTTGCTGCTCCCACATCTTGTTCCTCCACAGAATCCGTCTCCATAGCAACTGACTGATTTGTGTCCTCATCCCCCTCATCATTCTCATTTTCATCCTGGAACAAAGCAAAATTGAAAAGCCATTTTTATATACGTAACGATCACCGATATACACAAGCACACCAGGAGGATCAACCGCAAAATGCTTGAAAACTGAAAACAGCACACTGTAAATTACCTGATCATTCCATGGTTCGAGAGGTTCCCTAATAACATCTGGAGCAACAGGACTGTCAACTCCGGACCTCATGTAATATATCAGAGCATCAAACACATATGCAATGTGTTTTAGAGCCGACACATCCAGTATCGGGAGGCTATCCAAGTGCTCAGCATTGTGTGAGCGCATCAGTGATAAGCAGTATGATAAGAACTCACGTCTTGACAGCAAGGGATCCAAACCTGGAAATCAAAATTTTGTCAGTAAGTGACATATTATTATTATTATTATTATTATTATTATGCCTTGGGAAAAGTTGAAATACCTTCTCTGTCTCGGGCTGACCGCTGAGGGTCAGATGAGAATCCAACAATACGAGTACTGCCAGTGGGATTACTTGTGGTAGTAGTCACAGTGCGGCGTGTGGCAGAGGAAACTGGAAGAGAACTACTGCTTCCACCTAAAAGGAAAATGACACAAAAAAACAAAACAATTAAATGTTACTGTAATTTCAATTTTAGAGTACTGTAGTTCCTTAAAAGCAGCAGAAAATGTTGTAATATAATGTAATGCTAGATGGATGAACACACCAAACTGCAAGAGCAAGGATTGATGATATACATAACGAGATATTCATAAAAAGTCTTTGTAGATGTCATTTTGACTCAGGAATTTTGATGTGGTAAAAAGAAGACAAGAATTTTGAATTTTGATGCTCCTGTCGCCGCCAGGTGCTTCCCTGGTTACTCCACTACCGGACAGCGCCAAGTAGTTTCATCAAGAATGCACAATTTTTCATATGAATGCCAGTACAATATCAAAACATACGGTAATGTCTAATCGATAATGTCCGCCGCCTAACTTTACCGAAGGGCATTTCGGCAGACTTTCCAGTACCACGTCTCAAATATGGACATCACCCGAGACTGACCCAGGAATCCTAACATTCTTTAGCCGATCTTAGGTTTGACTGCTCATCGGACTTTACCGGTAACATGCTTACCACTTGCAGATGAGTACAAAGGATGCCCAGGGTGGGTGGGATCAGAAGACTGGGTGAGAGCAGCTCCAAAGCGAAGCTGCGCCTCAGTTGAATCCATTACTGTCAGCAGCCAATCCCATGTTGGTTTTAAATGATATTCCAAGTAGAGCTGAAATAAATAAATGAAATTTAGAATAAGAAAAACAATTATGTTGAGACAGAAAAATATGATGTTTGTACAGACCTGCAAATTAATGGATTCTTGGTGAGTGATTTCCAATGTCCTGTTGAGAACTGGAGGGAGAGCACTGTAATCTTGAAGCATAGTCAATAAATCTGCAATCTGGCGGATAACTATGGAAAATGCTCTTGCAAGGCAGGACGCAGTAGTGGCCATAGTTTGAGGTTCGTGACTAGCAGCAGCTGCTTGCTGTGCAGCTGCGACAACATTTGCAGCAGTGGCTGATCGGCGCAGAGTAGATGGATCAATGAACATGACAGATGAACCCCCTGCAACACGCACCCCTAGAAACACAACCAAAGTTGTGGAGACAAGTGGGTGAAGAACATGAGGATTCAGAAAAATAAAGAGAGGCATGAAAAAGAGGTCACTGACATGAACTATGTACACAACATCATCATATTCTACAGCAAACATTACCTCCCGCACGGGCTCCGGAGTCTCGAGTACGAATAGCCCATTGCATTGACTGAGGAGCAAGATTATTTCTCTGTCCATGAGGATTATTTGACCTAATGAAAATAAAGAGGGTTAACCTGGAAAGAGAGGAGGCATAACCGGACATAACAGACATTTTATAGATAGATAACTTACGTGCGCCGTTCTAGCTGTTCATCACCCAGAGGTAAATCTTCTTGTGCATCCTGCTCATCACTTTCCCCAGCTTCTGATTCTTCTTCTTCTTGTTGAGATGACTCACCCGAATCATCATCGGGATAAAGCATAAGAGATGCCATACCTAAAAAGCAGATGAATATCATTAGCACACAATTAATAATTTCAAGAAATTTGTTTGAGAGAACACTCCATAATTCAAGAGGAGACTAATCCTTTACCTGCGTCTGAGCCTGTAGTGGCACCTGTTTGAACACTCCGCTGCTGAGAAGTAGCATCCTGATTACTCTGATTGTCATCGCTATCAGACTCAGTTTCTGCGAGCAGATCAAGCTCTGTGTCGGACTCTGGGTCAGGGGGAGCTTCGTCCTGCGCTCCATTACCGCCTTCAATAGCGTCACCGACCGCTGCTTCACTAAGAGACCGAGATTCCCTTTCCACCTCAGCGCCACCGCCACGGGCGTCGGCACTATCTTCAGGGTCACTTGCATTGTCATCTCCATCTTCCCCACCAAGACCTAGACAGAAACTTATCATCAGCACATACATTGTGCGAGGCTGGACGAACTAAAAGCTCACATTCCACAACCTACCATCTCCACCGTCAGTATCATCCAAGTCCATGGCCACAGCACTGCGGGCCCGAGATGCATTCGATGAGGCACCATGGGCACCTCGACTGTCACCATGCCCTGAGGCGACAGATAGTATCCCACCCTCATCAGGATGTGAGTCTGAGAATCCCCCATTCAGAGCTAATGGTTCCACTGAAAACAGTTCCTCTGACCCCTAAAGCAAAAAGGACACCTTCAGTTAGGATATAATAAAACAGTGTACTCGAATTTTTTTTCAACAAAATCGATTTAAGACGCCACACACATTATAGTTGACTTTTAACGCAGGTAAGAGGTCATAAGGCAATTTTTTATTTTGTTCGAAAAAAATTCATTCTGTTTTTTGGGTGCGCAGAGTCCAAATTTAGAGTTTATTTTCACCTCCAATGGTAACAAGTATCAAAAGTCGCGATTTTAATAGGTTTCGGGGCAAAAATTAACCGAAAAAAAAAGGAAAACTTTATCAAATATTTTTTAAGGCTTGTAAAATACACATCTTTGTCCATCTTTTAAGGACGTAACGCAAAAATCAAAAAGAACATATTTTCAGGGCAGCATTTTCAATTTTCCACTAAAATCTGTGATAGCGTAATGTGGGGGTCCATCACAATGTCTTTGACGATTAGTCAAATATCAGCTCCAGTGCCCGCGCTTTCCAAAAAATCAAACTGCACCCCTCTATCTCATTTAGAAGTAAGGATATGACCATTCTTGTGAATGACTGTTAGCGGTTTGTCGAAATGACCAAAATTGGCCCCTACCCATATCTACAAAAATAATTTTTTTTAAAATATGCTACTTCATGGAGCACTAAGTTACGGCAATTTACAAAATTTGGTTCAAATCTGAGATAATTGTGCCAACAGGTGGTTTGAAAATCTCAAATTTTACCATGATAAGACTCATAATAGAAATGTACTTGCCGCAATGACATCGACAAATGAGCCAGACAGTTGGAAGGGCGCTGTCGGGCGGACCACACCAAGCCGCACAGGAGCTATGAGGCTGTCAGCCGTTTCACAAAGTTCTTCAACAGAGAGTCTGATGAGTGCCTGGAACACTCTCTTGCACTTAAGAAGAGGCTCATTAGCATTGACCCTCTTTTTACTCTTTTGGGGAGCCATTTCGATGCTGAATATAACGAAAATTCGAGCAACAGAGCGAACAAAACGGCGGGCTACACTGCGAGCATCCGCCTGGCGTCCTGGGGTCGTTTCATCTTGCAACTCCCGAATCAATGTAGTAAGTAGAATGTCGAACATCTCAGTACTACATTTCACAAGAAGACAGTGAGTAAATTTGTCCAGTTGTGTTGTTCCGCTCTGACTGCGTAAGTAGGCTTGGTCTTCATACACCATCTGGGCAGAACTGGAGGGAGTTCCCGATGTGGACTCCCTCATACCAGACATGATCATGGCTCTAACAGCAGGCCAATCATTCAGCAGTCTCTCCAGAGCACGGCGACTGAAGCGTGGCGGTTCAAGGTCATGGTCAGGCATGTCAACCTCGACATCAGAGGATGGAGCTTTACGTGTAGCTGAAGCTGCGCGAGGACGATTCCCAGCATGAAACTGTCTCTGCTCAATTAATTGACGGCCAACAGTTTGGACAAGGAAAAGAAGGATATTTTCACCTCTGGCATTTGGCAATTCCACAAGGTGAGTTTCCGTGACAAGACGACAAAGTAAATAGTACCTTGAGGTCTGAGGTCCTTGAACCAAAGCTTTGCATTTACATTTCTCCCAACAATCACAGTATGCTGTGGGATTTGTTCTCTTAATTTTGCAATCATGTCCCTTATGGCAAACTCTTGCACACTCTGTGCAACAGCACAGGGATCCAGTCAAGCCACAAGTGCGACATTCAAAGATATCTTGCTTGATATGTTCTGCTCCAGTCCATGTGAAACTACAAGTATCATTGCAGCATACAACATGAAGAGGATTGCAATCAGGATGGGAACCAGGAGGATATACCATTTCTGCCATAAAGCTCCACTTTGCAGCATCCTTCAAGCTGTTGCCATCAACTTTGCTCTCAGTATTGTCGGGATTTGGTTTGGAGTTCAGATCTCTAGACAGCTTAAACCATGACGAATTCGAATTCTTGTCCTCAGCCCCATGTCCGCTGCTGGAAGGTCCTGGCACAGGAGTTGAGGACCCAGTGGGAGGGTTGAACATTAAATCCATTGCAGCCATGCCAGAGTCTCCTGGTAACTGCTCCTCCATCTTGCAATCCATGTGGCTCTCATCGTAACTTGTTCTTTTTTCATCCACTCCAAAATCAGCATTAGGCCTGCTTTTGCCTTGCTCGGAAGCCAATTTTGTGGCTACAGATTGAATAGTGCTCAAAAGAGTCTGAGCTGCAGGATATGCACGGGAGGTAACTGCCAACATGAAAGGTGTTTGACCGGTGGCATCCTTGGCACTAAGTAGTTCATGTAGATGTGGTTGAAGAGCACAGCACTCAGTCATGATCTTCAAGGCCTGCAGGGCTGCAGTACGTCTCTCAACAGGATTCAGAACAGCACCAGAACCAGCTAAACCTCCCATTGCACTTGCACTTCCACCATTTCCAGAACGGCCAGGACCCATGAGACTGTCTTCGTCTCCAGAACCCGCAATTTCAAAAGTCTCTTGCCATGAAAGAGAAGGAGGAATGGAGTCCTCAACAGAACTTTGACCCAATTCAGCCATTTCAGAGCGAACGGCCTGAGATGCTCTCCTCATCATATCACGTAAACTGACAGGTGTACTGCTTATGACATTTATAGCATTGTCCAGAGCTCCGTTGTTTGAACTTCCACCAGCACAGCTGTTGCTACCATTTGCAGGGCCCCCAACCCCAGAGCTGCTTGCACCTGCAGGGGATGCAGATGCTGCTGCACCTGTGGTCGTATTGCTTCCTTCAGAAGGATTCTCTCCTGTAGCATCCTTGTTGGAGGTTGGAGCGCACTGAGACACACATGCATGGAAGATATTTCTGTTGCCATCACAACGTTCTCTCAAAATGCTACTTAGCATTACACTGTTGGTAACTCCAAGTTTTGCTTCAGCATCTAAAGAATTCAAGACCTGTTTGACACCGTCTAAGTCACATCTCAACACCTTGGACATGAGAGTCTGAGAGTCCAAAGCCAGCACAAGGAGAGCAACTTGATTCTTTAAGTTGGTGCTTGCAGCCACAGCAGTGAGGGCGTGGATTCCTGTTCCAATGCAGCGAATGGGTGGGAGGTCTAGCCAGTGAGGATCTCTGATAGCTTCAACACAGTCCTTAGCCAGAGGACAAATTGCACTATTTCCATCCCTCAGCAGTAAAACACTTTGACCACTTTCTCCAGTGCTTGTCAAATTGACTGCATGAGCATCCAGACCCATAAAAGCTGCAGTGTCGCAGGGGAATGGACTGTCTTGCTCAATGCGCCCTGTACTCACATTATAAAGAACGTAGCTCAATTTAGATCCATTTTTGAGAATGGCATGAATGCCTTGACCATCCACAGCAATAGTAAGTATCTGGCCACCACTTTCTGGAATATTCACTCGTCGAGGTGTCCTCTGGAAACAGTCCGGAACTCTTGATGTAGCTGCGGACTTCACAACTTGCAAGTCATCCTTACGCATCAATCTGCAGTCTTGAAGAAGGCTCATCATATCATCTGGACCTGTGGCACTTGCATCTTTGGGAACATCCTTGTTAGTATTGTTGGCAATAAGAACTTCTTTAGCCCCAGGGAAACGAACAGCCGCATATGCTCCATCAACTTTCAGAACACGCCCGATAGGCATACTTTTCACATCTTCCACAAAAATTACATCCTAAAACACAGCAGTACCAAAAAGAAGTCAGGAAAGTTATAGAAAAAACAAAAATGATATTTCAAAAGCAACAGAACAAAATAATATGTATGTTTGATTTGACTTACTTTAAGAGGCCATTCCTCTTCATCCTTCTTTTCACAATCATCTCCTTTAGGTGCTGGACGCTTCTGTCGTTTAATACTTGAGGTGTTACTTGGCGTGTCACTACAAGTACTTGAAGCAGGAGAAGGAGGAGGAGGCATATCCAAACGATCTGCAGTCTCCTTGTGGGTGTTCTTCCCAGAGGATCCTGAAGAAAAAAATAAATAAAAAACAGTTTTTGAGTAAAATTAAAGATTTAATACTTAAATTTTAACAAATGTGAAAAATAAATTGACGAACACTCTAGCTTAGAATAACTTCGAAGTTTCTACTGAGACTATACCTGAATTGCTAGTTGACCCACTTCCACTATTGCTGCCACTTCCAATGCCACTATCGCGAGCACGGCCATGAAGTTGCTCCAAGGTAACTCCACTGGATGTCGGGCCAGGAGATGGAGGAAGCAACTTAAACCGGCACATGTCAGTAAGGTTCCAAGCAGAGTTTTGAAGTATGCCAACTTTTGGAACACCGTTAGAAATAGTAAACCCTGAAAATTGTTTAAGATTAGTTATTTAGCTTACAAAATGATGCAGCTCTACAACAGTAAAAGAGCAGGTCAACACTTACCAACAGCACCAGCTTGATACATTGGGCTGATCTTCATGCAGACCTGACTGCCAGCTACTATTTCAGCAGACAAAGCTGTAGAAGGACGATGTTTCCGCGATTTGGCTCTGTATTTTTCCCACAAGCGTTTCCTTTGACTGAAGGGTAAAATACCCCACCAATACATAGCTCCACTTTCCAAGCGAGCAACTGTGTTAAATAAAATAATAAATAAAATATAAATAAATTGTGAAATATCATCCTGGTTACTTTCAATAAAAATATAAAAGGCACATAAATTTACATTACCTGTGTAGAGAATGCAGGTATGCAATGAGACAATGCTATCCAACTGGAATTCTGTGAAGCTCTGAGCAGGATGCTCGAGGCGACCTGCAGCATGTTGCAGAGTTTCATCCATCCAAGTTGCTACACGGCCACTCTCTGTTGCTACAGAACAGCGTATTGCTGATGCCGACAAGTGAATAATTTTCTCACTGAGGAGACCGAGCGGGATAGTTTTGGGATGGTGGACAGATGAATTCTGACGACAGAATGAAAAAAATGAAAAACAGAATATTCATAATCAACTATTGAGAATAAGAATTAACAATATGCAATTTTCAGTGATGAATATATCACATGCAACAAACAGATATCCTACCTCAGGATGCCTAAATGGCTCTACATCACCCCACCGCCACTGATAAAGTTGACCAGTTGAGGAAAGAGCAATAAGTTCACTGTGAAGCCCAACAATGTGGACAAATTTCGGTAAGGGCTCCAAGGGAGATCTATCTGGCCAATACTCCAATTCATCAGAGATCCACAGTGGGCTTTGTTGTGCAAGCTCTTTCTTTTTGCTTTCTGTGAGAAGTGAGGTCAGTGAAAATTTATCAGTCAAGGAAATTGCTATTACAATCAAATGGTAAAATCACTACGCAAATTTTTTTTACCTTGATCTCTCTCCCAAGCAGAGGAATCTCTGAGGGCTGATTCTAACCATCGTCGTGGTCCAAAGTACTGCCTATCTCTCCATCTTGAAAAACTATCTCGATCACGATCCCTGTCTCCTTCACGCTCTCTATCTCTGTCACGCTCAGAAGAGCTAACATTGGATGTAAGGCGGCGAGCTGCTGTTCCAGGCCTTGAGCTACAAGTAAGCTATGATTAGGCAATTCCTATGTAATTATTACAGTAGCATAATTAAGTTCATAAATCACAACTTACTTGCGAATGGCTGAATAACCAAACATATCTTCAGAAAACATGGTATCAGCATCAATAATAACAGAGTGGTCAGTATGAAAGTTGCCGTCGAGTAGGGAAATAAGGTCTTCAGGAACATAAGAATCCTGAGCATCCTCCCCATCATCGGCTTCTTCATCATCTCGAGAAAGAAGATTGTTTACAGCCAAGTTCACATCAAGATTGGTGCGCTAGAAAGAGAAAAAAAAATGATTTAACGGTTGCCCATGTCTAATGAGATAATACATTTAGAAAACATACCTGAAGTTCCCTAATGATGAGGTTTCTGCTTTTCCCTTGAAGTACAACCTGTGCTTGGGAAACAAGTTCCTCAGGGACATATGGAACAACAAGAGGTCGAGAGCTGGACCCAGAGCCTCCGGAGCTACTTGCGCCTATGATCACTCCTGCAGCACCTCTGGCACCAGCTGTACCACGCAGGGCAGCACTGGATCGCATGAGGCGAGCGCGGGTGCGCTGAAGCTGTCGACCAGCACCCCCTCCTCCACCTCCACTTGGTCTGTTACTACAGTTAGAGAGAGATGATAACATGAATATTACTTGATCAGACAAAGCTCGGTAAATAGAAGAAAAAACTGCGAAAAGAGTTACTCACTTTTTATTGGGATCATTCTTACTGAGGTCCAATCTGTCTGATATGATTGAAAATGACAATCTGCAGATTCTACCATCTTCAAGAAGAAGAGCTAAATGTGAAGGTCCAACGACAATTTGCTTTACTGCAACCCTGAGTCCACTGAGAGCGGCTGGGTTGGTGTGGCCAAATCTATTAAGCTTATCAGAAACTTCCTTCAACCTGGATGAAAATCAAAGAAGCAGGATTGAATGAGTTTACATTTCTTTTTAGAGAGAATACCAGATCAATCAATGAAAAGCCAGCATTGAGAATCTCATGATTCATAAGGCAAAAAACTAATAATAGGTATCAAAATTGAAACGGTCAAGAGATCAACAAAATTAAGCTATTTAATGCTTGGCAATGAACTAGGCACAAGATAAATTACTAAAGATAAAAAATATTGCGATTAATATGAACAAGACTTGAACATCTTTACTGCACTGTTATATGGGATAGTAACGAACTGCAAACTATGATCGGGCCCAGAAAATAGTGAACTACCAATTAAAGAAGTAAAAAAACCTTAACCTCTGAGGAGTAACCGAGATGAATGAAACAATAAACATTATTTCGTTACAAAGACACAGAGTATTTAAAAGAGACTGGGATGCATGCTGCTGAACTCATTTAGAAGTGCAGGAGAGTGACTTAAGTCTGGAAGTAGCAGAAATGAAATAAAATAGGCTTATTGAGGGCTGGCCAAGGACTATCCATCCCACAAATCAGATAGACCTTCACTCACCTATCATTTAACTGATCTTCAGTGCCTGGAAGTGGGTGGACAACGAAATGCAGGGAGGACATTTCCCTCCCTTATAATTCAATTCCTATCTGAATGAAAATTTATAGCAAAACTTCAATCACGCAAGATATCCAACCAATAACCCATTCGCCATGTTTTCAAGACAATGACGACATGGGACTTGCTGTCCTAAGAATGGCCGTGGTGGAACGTACCCGAAGAGGACATGAGTGCCCTCTTGTGGTGGTCCACAGAAGTGATTTTGGCATTGGCATTACGGGAGCGATGCCATGAACATACCCTTGCCGCGAACCCCGCCAACTGCTTCAAACTACGCTGGCATTGTACTCCGGATAACAATGTCTTTCCCCACCCGCAGAGCGAGAAAAAAAAACGTACTTTATTTTCGATGGAAAACCTGCAATGAATCAATCCGTGTACAGCTTTAACTTTACATAGAAAACTGTGATTATTAAGTTGTCATTAGGTGATTGGAAATCTCCCAATCCTTTCGGCAAATAGATACTACTACCGTTTATTCTAAAAAATGAATGATGAGTCTTAGATTACGATCGCGATCATAAGCTGCCGTTTTTCGCGGAAAATGAGTTAAATTACGCTGAGCGGCACCGGGATTATAGGGGTGGGGCGGGAGCAGTTAAAAATGCGAACGAGGAAAGAGAGAGACGAAGCGAAGGGAGAGTGAGAGGAGAGGAAGAGGATGGGAGATGCGAGAGGATGCAGATGGTGATTGGGTTGTCTACCTCGCAGGCGCCGTCAGCGAAACAGAGAGAGAATACTGCTTAAAATTCTCTCTTTAGAGTTTATTTGCTCGAGTAACAAGAAGACGTAATGTGACGCAACATGATTCAGCGCAGGTGACAGACCAAAGTGGCGATCGCGCAGTGAATGCAACTAACAATATAGTCCTGAACACTCCCCGAGGACTTCGCGCAAAGTTGTCTACAATTTCACATTTCCCGAAATTTCTGACTTCAAATTGGTAAGATACGACAAAGGTCACACCAATGATTTAGAGAAGAGGCTAAATAAAACAAAACATGAATACGCCTGAAAAACTTGTTTTTGTCCGGTCTGCGGTCAAGGCTGCGATGATTGGTGATAGTGGACCGCAGCGGATTGAGCATACGTAATCAGTTCTTTCCTAAGAAGCGATCATTGCTCATCTCTTAACTGCCATGCCTTTTATTCTCGTTACGACGCAAATCCGACTTGTGAGTTGTCTTCCCACTGATGTCAAAAATACGTTAAGGTTATGTTCAATAGAACCGGTCTCCTGCATATTCCCCTTCTTGTGGAGTTACTGAATGTCATGGAAATTGCTTCGTCCCTGAGCTATCTGCTTGCTATATTCCATTCTATCATGATAACTTTTGCGCTAGTTCATAAACAAATTTTGTCAGTGTCGTGGAACTTATTTATTACTTCAAAATTCAAGAAGAAATGACTGCGTAGCCCGTTTCTTTATTTTCATAGATACTGCTGTTTCTTGTTTTCAAAGGCAGTTTTTCTTTGACTCCTTTCAATCGGCTTGCTCCGTTCCAAGTATTTCCTTAACTCACACTTATTGACATTATTTTTTTTTTCAAGGAAATTGGTCCTACTTTTGTTGGAGATGAGAATTCAGATCCAGAATTGATGCAATATTTAGGAGCCTGTAAAATTACTGAACCTGGGAATAACTTGTAAGTATCCCTCATTTATGCTTCATATAACTGCTTCTGAAATAAAAATTGTTTATGAGGTGACAAAACGATTTGTCTTTTATTACAGTTCTACTTACCGCACTGAACTGCACGTTCGTCAGGTTCTTGATCTCCTTGAAAAACGTGGATATCGTTTGGCTGGAATGAGTGGAATGGGGCAGACATGTGTATGGACAATGTGGATCCCTATGAGCCCCCTCAGTGATGAAGAGTCGGACAAGTAGCTCCTCAATCCATTTCTTAAATCCCCTGCTCCAATAAGAAATTAAACAGCACAGACAACTGGTTAACATTTTTGTCTTAAAAAAGAGCGCAAGCTCTCTTACAGAGAAGAAACATGTCATAATATTTTGGACTAATGGCGAAGGTTCATATAATTAATGTCGCTGTGTTGGATAATCCCTCTGCATTTTTTAACCCATTTCAATTTGAAATAACATTTGAATGCGTGGAGGATCTGCAGGTAATTTATTAGTTTCTTTCCTTTTTCTAAATTTTTTCTTTTAGTTGTACATTATCTTATTTTTAAAGTTACTTGATTTATCTCGACTCTCAATTTCTTCTAGGAAGACTTAGAGTGGCGCATAATTTATGTAGGCTCAGCTGAAAGTGAAGAATATGATCAAGTCCTGGATACAGTGTATGTAGGCCCTGTACCAGAAGGACGTCATATGTTTGTATTCCAAGCAGATGCTCCTGATCCAACAAAGATACCTGTTGGTGATGTTGTTGGTGTCACTGTACTGTTACTCACCTGCTCTTACAGGTTTGTTGTTTTTTAATTAATTGATGTTCTAGTGAACACATGCATGGTTATTGCTGGTATCTCAAGCCACCATCGCTAATTTTAGGTTTTATTAACTTACAATGATCTATTTTAATTTGTCTGTGTTTTGTATGTCCAGAAGTCAGGAATTCATTCGGGTTGGTTACTACATAAATAATGACTACGTGGATCCAGAGTTACGTGAGACACCACCTGCTCTGCCACAATTTGATAAACTGCAACGGAACATACTTGCTTCTAATCCTCGAGTGACAAGATTCATGGTAGGTACCATCTTAATTAACCATACATATATTTCAGTCTTGTAAATACAAAGAATAATAGATACAAACAAGTGTAAGAATTTTTTCTAATTTTTATAATTTGTGTTACAGATTGATTGGGATGATGGACAGAGTAAGCAAAGTGAAAACAAGAATGGTGTGGATCAGTTATCACAAGAACCCTCCTCTTCCTCATCTTCCTATCATGTTCAATCTAGTAGCAATGGCTCTTATGGCATAGAGCTAAAATAGTCCAAGTACTTTCCCTGCATCTCAAGAAAGTCTTCAATATTCCTCCTTTACTGTGAAGATAGTGGTTGTTTGTAAACATCATATTGCAAACGTGATACAAAGTACTCTGGACAGGAATGTTGGCTGTTTAAATTTTAAGTATTGTGATCAGTGTGTATTCTTTAGAGTTTTCACGAGTTTCCGCGACTATGGCCGAAATTAAATTACCGGAACGCCCAGAAAAGCCTTTGCCTTCTGATTGCTGTAACAGTGGCTGCACGCCATGCATAATGGATGTGTATGAGGACCTTGTGAAGCAGTGGGAAGAGAGGTGCTGCCTCTTGGAGTCTGGTGATGCTGCACACCAAGTGGAGGAACAAGATTGTTGCCCTGCTATGCAAAAGGCAAAGTACTCCACATTCATGCTGAGTTCTGTTACCAATTTAACTTGTGACATAAAGCTATTCCGATTTCAAGCAGTATCTATTGAGAATGAAAGTGAACCTGGTCAGAAAGATAAATCTAAATTCAGATTGGATTTTGAACCAACACAATATTTTATACTGCAAGGACATGAAATTTTGGATGGTGTGGAAAAAAATTTTACAAGAGCATACACCCCAGTGTCTGACAAAAATCTTGCTCTTAATGGATGTTTTGAAGTGATTATAAAATTGTACCCAGGTGGTAAGATGTCACAATTCCTACAGAAATTGTCATGTGGGGATATAACTCTGTGGCGAGGACCTTATGGTGATTTCATTTATAAGCCTAACACATTTAAACGCATTCTTATGCTTTGCGCTGGCACTGGTGTAGCACCTATGTATTCCCTTGCTCGGAGAATAGTAGAGGACAATGGCGATGAAACAATCATCAAATTGTTATTTTGCTGTAAAAATGAAACTAATATTATCCTAAGAAAAGAAATTCATGCCCTTCAGTCTTTCTGGAACTTTAGTGCACACATTTATTTAGCTCATAGTGATGGAGCCAATTGTAAATCACTTTATGGAGAGACTTTAAAGACTGCACGCATAGATGAAGAAACAATTTCATTAGAGTTGAAGACTATGAACTGTCATGATATAATTGTCTTAATATGTGGAAATCAGCAGTTTAGTAGAGAGATGGAACTATGTTTGAAAATGTGCAGAGTAAATTCTACATCAATTCACATTTTTTGATATTAACTTTAATCGAACTGAATGTGTATTGAGTATGGTATTTATAACAAAAATATATTTTGTCTGTGGCACTAACCTTGTTTGCATGATCATTCCAAGGCATGAGGACAAGGACACTTGATAACCTGTAAAAGAGTAATGTTTTAGGACAAAAATGTTTTCAAAAAAAAATAAGGCAGTATGGAAAGACATAATATCACTCACTGTTTCACAGTTTGGACATGGACCACTGATATGGCCATGAACTTGCCGGCTTCCTGGCATCATTTCAAGCCACTGTAACAAAGAAAATATTTTCATTATGCAAGTCAGTCTTTGAATGGTGACTGATGCCTAGGTTGCATGTGGTCTTACCTCATAAAGGCAACAAGTATGAAAATTGGAAAGACATTTTCCACATGATTCCTCTGGTAATTTCCCCTCCACTTGCACATCATAACAAATGCAACATTCACCTGTCTCAACAGTCTGTGAAAAGTTGCTTAAGGCAGATGGTGGTGGACGGGGCAAGCTAGAGAGTTGTAAGACTGTGCACACATTTTCCAAAATGCTTGAGTTCCGATCCCAGTCCTGCAAAAAAAGCAGAGTCAAGGCAATGAGCAATCAGTTTGTATACATGCCACTGTCATTTGCAAAATGAACCATACCTCCATGTGTTCTTCATATGTGCGCCGTAGAGCATCAATTTCAGCATCAGCCCCTTGAAATTTTATATCTGGAGGTTGATTAGGGTTCAGTGGATCCCAAGACAACTGCGCCATGACACTAGAAGGAGCTAAGAAAATAAAAATAAATATTCATTGTAGTCGGCCTTAGTGTGAAATGTGAGCAGACCAAAGTTTCCACCAAGAAACTCACATATAAATATTCGACGATACATATCTGCCTTTCTGGGATGAATCGGATCAATCACCCAACAATACTCATCTATCATTGAAAGGGCAATCCAAATACTACTTAATGTTTGTATAACTTCACAGAAAGCTCTGAATGCTCTTGTTATACCTGATTCCTAACATTTAAAAAAAAAAAAAAAGGGAAATTCAAGGAAGTGTTTTATAGTACAAAGATAGCACAAATAGTAGTAACAAACCTTTTGAATTAGTTTTATAACTGCTTCTGGCAGATCTGTATCTACAACTTCAAAATGATGATTCTCTACCGTGACCTCACCGAAACGTTGTGATATTATCAAATTTAAGCAATGTACATCTCCATGGGCATTTTGTGCAACCAATGATATATTTCTCAAGTCACTACTCATGGATCCTAGATGATTTGTTCCCAGCTCTTGTACTTCTGTGAGTATTCTGCTGTACCAAAGTAAGTTGTCAAGCTGCGCTTGGCAATCAGATGTCCTTTCTAATGCGAGACAAGATCCTTCACCACTGACAAGAGTACTTATCTAGACAGAAAAAAAAATTGATTTAGAAGTCAAGTGAACCTGAGAGCCAAGAGTGGTAAAGAAGACAAAATAATTCTTCTAAGTAGTGCTTCACAAATCACTTACAATGTTCCTCAGTTTCCTGAGAAATGTTGCAACAGTAATTTCATTGCGGCTCCACTAAACACAAAAATGACATTTTAGTTCTGACGATAGAGAGAATTAAGGTGAACAGTGAGAATACTTTTTTCTACTTGCCTTTGTTAAAGTGGCTAGATGTTGATTCAGAAGCTCAGATAATTCCCAGTCGCAGTTAAAAACAATATCTTTAGTGCTAGGATAATTTGGTGCAACAAGGGATATACGAAATAGCAAATTCTGAAATGAAGTAAACGGAAAAACAAACAACGCTTATTAATATTACAATTCAGCTAAATTAATAACAAACAGAAAATAAATTACTTACTTTAACTTCAATAAAACCTTCATATGAGGAAAAATCAGCTTTGATAGGAACTAGCAATGGAAAATTTTTGAGTAAATCGAACTGATCGTCTGCGAAACGCAATACATTGGAGGATGACATCTCGAAATAATGTCAAAGTTGTGGCAAAAATACATCACACACAGACGTATGACAGGTTAGTTCATTCATGTCGTCTTTGTTTTTGTTTACATTTTTCATTTCGCCGGTTCCGGACCCGCGCTCATCAAAAATTTGTCATACTCGGTATGAGAACTTCGGAGGGAATTTCATTGAACTTCCCTGCATGGAATGAATAAGCATCAGACCGAGTGTAAATGTTTAACAAAATCCTTCGTGAAACTGCACAACTAACTGGCTCAGCAATTATTGTAAGAAAATCACGTCACATGATGATTCGTCAATATGTGATGTCATTATCCAAGCAGCGCGGTCCTATGAGCTATGGGCGGCACTGGTTGTAGCGCGATCCACCGCTCCACACTACGCCCCGCCACGCGACGCCGCGCCAGTGCTGCGGGCGCCCGCCGTCGCCGTTCGCCGTCGCGCCGTCAGTTTCAGTTAGTCGGTCGGTCCCGTCCGGCGAGGATGGCGTCAGGATAGGTTGCATCCGTGCTGCATCCCTCTCGAGTCAAGTCGGTCGTCCCCCGGTAGTGCGTCAAGGATCCCGCCGCGCGACCCCTCGTCATAAGAAGGTACACCTACAGGCTATTCCAGGGCTAGCCGATAGAAGACAAGAAATAAGAAATCGTGCTTACTGCACACTGCGTGATTTTCAACGTTAAATTTCGATCTGTGACCTATAGTTTTTGACTTGGTCTTACAAAAGTCCTGAGCAACGACTGGAATGAGAGAACTCCCTCTGCACGTCGCGCTTCTGTCATACGCCCCCCTCCCCTAAAGGCTGTACGCCTAGGCGGGCTATAACACCGCACTCAGTTCGTAATCCCAATCGGCGCCGGCGCCAGTGAGTCGGATCCCTGTCCTATCGCTAGATCCTGCCGGTGTTTGTGTTTTATCAGGTACCAGTCAGCCGCTAGCGCCATGCGCCATGCCGTGCCGTGCCGTGCCGTGCCGTGCCGTGCCCACTGGAGCAGCGTGGAGCCTGAGGCGCGGAGCGTGGCACGTGGCACGCGTGCTTGTCCGTGACGTGCTTGTCCGTGACCTGCTGGACGTGCGTGGTTACGCTTCCTCCTGGCAACCCGCTGATGACTGGACTGATGAACTGAGCGCCCGGAAAGAGAAGACAAGGACTTTCCAATCCACATTCTCTTGGAATTTCCCGCAGATGACCGGCCATTCGCGGCCCTTCGCTTCGCCACAGGCGATGGTCCGGGGCTTTCTATAATCACCGCTCCATTTCTGATTCCTAGTGAGAGTACGACGTAATATATCTCGTTGTTTCGGTTCCAGCGCTGAGATTGTGCGGGATGCTCTGGATCAATCAATCAATCAATCGATCAATCGATTCATTCATGAATATCCAATGCCGTGGTCGTTGAGGTCGTGCTTCACACTGTAAAAGAATGTTCAATGTACCTCCCGTCCAGGCCCAGGACCAGGTCGTGGGCCCGCAATGTAACAGCGCCGCGCTTTCTCCACTGCAGACCCCTCCCCTCCCCCCCCCCCCCCCCCCCTCCCCCCCCCTCCCCCCCCCTCCCCTCCCCTCCCCCCCCCCTCCCCCTCCCCTCCTCTCATCCCAACCTGTGCGTCCTGGCCTGTTAGCCTTGGGGCCTTGCAGCCGGCCTGGCAGCACAGCGGTACGGTGCTGGAGCGCGGACGCTACGGGGCGGGGCCGCCGGCTAAAAGCTTGAGAGCGCTTCAATCTAGTGATCTAGTGACGTGCGCTGGCCAATCAGTAGTCATGTCGACCTTTGAGCGCCATTCTAGTTTGAGCGGTCCTCCTTTGCTGTAGTCAACTCCTCTCGCCCTGCGCTCTTTGAAGGGAAGTCACGGATCCTGGCCAGATAAACACGGCGTGGCGTGGCGTGGCGCATCGTGTGCATGGCTATAGGCATTCTTCACACGGCACTTGGGACTGTCATCAGACACACTGACTCACTGGCACTCCGCCCATTCCCCATTCTGTTCTCAGGGGCGTAGCGTACTCGGGCACGGGTGTGGCGTGGCGTAGCGGTGGGCTGGTCGAGATTAAACGATCCCGCTGAAAAGTCATGGTGAACGGTGACTACTTTCTTCCCGCCTGTGGTAATGAAATCAACTCGACAAAACACGGGCAGAGAAGCCGATCATCCCATCTGCGCCCTGGTGCTGGCGATGTTCCCAAAACCTCCTGCTGCGATGACTCGCAGATTTACTCGAGATAACGATTCTTGCAGCGGCATCTGATAACGCGAGGCGGCAGCATCAGTAGGTATAGTTCATTGCTCCGGTTTGCAGGATTTGATTTGGTCCATTGCCGATCTTGTTGGGGGTTGGACACTAAGAAGCGAAGGGAAGGACCTTAAGCAGGTTAGGGAAGACCACAACGACCACAACAGAACGCCCTCACGGCCTTGTCTCAGTTCGCGGACAAGCAGCAACTATGTATCGCGGTGCTGTGCCATGGCGCGGCGCGGCGCAGCCTCTGGCGTGACCACTTATTCAATGAGGAACTGATGACTGTCATGTGACTTGTACTCGGCGCTTGACCTACAGTACAGGGGCGGATCCAGGAAGGGCTACCTGCTGCCGCCTGTAATGAGGAGACGTAGGAGTCCCTCACTTCCTCCAGTCACTTCTTTAGTCATTCCAGTTGGCCCTAAAAGACCGAAGAAGAACTCATTGTTCGGTCCTGCTTCCCCCAATTTATTTTTGGCGATGCTGCTTTTCCAGTCAACTCCTTGCCTGTCAGTTGCACTTCCAGTCACCAATCACTGCAGTACATGATACGACGGGCTGTGCCTCTCGTTTCTCCATACATAGGCCTAGCACATCAAATGCGTACCTAGTTTGATGCTAGTAAGTTTTCTTCACAAGTGTCTATTTTACTCCCACGCACCCCAAGACACACTGCTGCAGCCGCCCTGTAAGCTCCTGCTGCTTTGTGATGCTTTGCGTCACCCGCCTTTACGTTAGCGCTGCACGGCGCTGCGTAGGGGGCTGTGAGGTGGCGTGGCGTGGCGTGGCGTGGCGCTGCTGGAGGAGCATTGTTCCTCTGGACTCCAGAGTCTCTCCAGCACTCCAGGCGGCGGGGCTGGGCACTGGGTGGGATCGGGTCGCGCATGCAGCTTAGCAAAGCAAAGTGGATAGAAATGGACAGAAAGGAGACACGCCCTGCCCTCCCCTTTAAATGTCGTCAGCACATTGCCAGTCAGACAGTCAGGTGATGAGTTGTCTTTTTACCACTCTCGACTAGTAGTTTTACCGCTGCTTTACTACTCCGTTGTGCAAGGCGCAGGTCCGCCGCGCCGTTTCGCTCCAGTTGTCAGTGACATTGTCACGATAGCAGCTGCGAGGCGAGGCTACACTGACTGGACGTCGAAATGAGGAACTCGAAGAAAGTACGTTTTCTGAGTCACGAGGCACTCTTTGCTTGTCGGTCGCCTCGAATCGACTTCGGCGATGCGAATTTCGACATAGAAAACATCGATCGCTTCAAATCGACTTCCATTCGACGTCGAATCGACACCAGAACTTGTTCCTAAATAGACATCGGCTTATGATCGAGGTGCAAAATAGGCAGCAGCCCTTTGCTATGATTTTCACGGCGTACGGTCAACATTTCGATAAGAGTTAAGTCAATCGCCTGCATATCTTGGCGAGTCATTGCGTCGTGTAGCTCTGCGGGGCTCTCCTCGGGATAGATAGATAGATAGATGCAGTGGGACGCAATAACAGATCTGCTCTGTAAGCGTGCGCGGGTTCACTTTGCCCCCCCCCCCCCCCCCCCCCGCCCCCC
>CABIKL010000257.1:0-26152 GCA_902196195.1 Aptinothrips rufus | reverse complement strand
TGTTACCGCAACCCCTCCAAAATGTCGAACAGCCCTAACCAGTCAGTATTACATCTTTTTGACTAAAGGTATGATGGGTCTTGTATCAAAGTCCTGTAAACAGCGCATCAAGGAAGGACTTCTTGTTCGGCCTAAAATGTTTCAAGATGATATGGGGGATGATCGTGATTTTGTAATCAGTTCTGATGAAGATGATGGAAGGAATCCTTGGGGAACTCTTGCAAAGAGTTGGAGTAATATTGATCGTGCAAGGCATCCTCCACCCCCACCAACAATAGATGATGGTAACTATTTTTTATAAATGTGCTTCCTGTTTAGTGGGGTTAATGTCAGTATGTGTGACATGAAACTCTTTGTTCCAGCTTTGTTTGGTCCAGCTCTTCCTCCGGCCCTTCCACCCATCTTACGTCTTCCTCCTACTATGCCTATCCCACCGCATTCTATTTTAAATAGAGTTGGTATCAGACTAGCAGGAGAAAGACGTTCGGCACATGGACGGTCCTCAAGACATAAATCTAAATCTCGGTCAAAGTCAAGATCTCCATCGCCCATGCTTCCCAAATCACGATTACCGATTCATGCCAGGCTGCATGGGAAACGCCAACGAAGGGATGTGAATGACTCTGAGGATTCCGCATTTTCAGATAGTGAAAGTGAAAATGAATCTTGGACCCATAAAAGCAAATTACCTCGCATGAGGATGTATGCTGATGAGGAGGAGATCAAAGTGAAAGAGAGAACCAAGGTGTGACTTCTTTCTTACTTAGTTGACTTAACTGGAGAGATTTATCTCTTAACTTGAAAGATTTATATTTATTTCTACTTATTTTTCAGTTGCTTGCAAAAAGGCGATTGACTCCGAAAAAACAAGAAATCCGTCCATCAGATTCTTTCACAGAAAAAAGTGGTGACTTGCGGAGTCGCCTTGGCCGAGATGTTTCAAGACGTGGTACATTATCGAGTCACTCTGGACATAGAAGTGACCCATCAGACAGAGTTGTGTAAGTATGCAAAATATGCAAATAGGCTCAGTTTCAAATTTGAACAGAATGAGAGAAACTTTTAAAATGAATCCTTTTATGCATCTTAGGAGATCGGAGCGCACCAGAAGAAATTCCCAGCCCAAACCAAAAGTGAAGAGTGTGGCTTCATCTGTCTGGTCTAGACTTTCAAAAGATAAAAGTTCAAGATCTACACGTCACTCAGATTCAGAAAGTAGTGTCTCAGATAGTGAACAAAGTGGAACCAGCAGTAGCAGTGAAGAGAATTTGAAGATTACCAGGACTATGAGACATGAAGAGAGTGACGAGAAAGATACCAGTGATGATTCAGAAGAAGATGAAAGCAAGGATTATTCTTCAGATGATGGAGGCAGTGATACTCATAAATCTCGAGCCGACTTAAGGTCCAAACTTAGCCATAAAGATGTTCCCAGGAATGGGAAAAATCGCTCAACAGTGACAAAATCTGCATCAAAGCCAAGATCACCTCTTAGAATTGAAATTGATAATGATGAATATTACAGGTCACTGCATGAAGATAAAGACTAAGTTGAGTGTGTAAATGATATTGTTATTATTATTGATGACATTTTTCTGCCTCTTTCATCAATTTGAACTTTTGTGTAGTTATACATTATGCATCATTTCATTATATATTGAAACAGAAATATGTATGTATACTGAAACTATTTCTCTTTTTATCACAGTTTTGACTTAAGAGGGTGTGTTTTTTAAAGTTGCCCTATGGCATTCTATGACTTTTTTGTTGTTGTTGAGATTAGTTTGCTTCTCAACCTTATTGTGGCTGTGTGTGAATCTTCATCTCATTTTTTGAAGAGGTGAAATAACTATTTCTTAAATCTCACATATCATTTTATCAATTTGTTTCCCACCGCATGAAAGTAGTTCTATTTGTCTGAGATCCTGAAATTAGCCTGAGACTGTCATTCTATCAACAATCTTGCAATGAAGTTATTGTTGATAAGCAGTGAACTTTTAATTTTGGATTGCATTAGCTGGTTGAATTTACTTATCTGTGCTCTTCTCTTTGGTCAAGTTGAAATGAACTTGTAAGTCTGATCATTATTAATCATGTTCAGTATGATTTCAAACACAATTATTTGTTTGTTATATGCTGACAGGCCATCTAGATGTTTCAGTTTATGAAATCAACTCAACAAATCAGTGAAATAAAAAACAAATTTATCATTTTTTTTTAATGTATATAGTGCTGGGTTATGTGTGTGCAGTATCTGTATAATGGGCACAATAATTGAATATAACAATAAAAAAATAGATGGTTATACATTATTTTTTAAGGTGAAATTGTTTCTTATTTTATTTCATTAATGGAATTTTAAATGATCTAAAATATGACAAATCCACTAAGAAATCTCTAAATCTCTTTCAAACATATCTATATGTATTCATAAAATGCATTCTTATAATATTAATACTGAGAAACATGTTTTCAGTCAAAAGTGTGGAAGTGCTTCTTTCATTATAAGTGTGTTGAGGGTTTCGGTTTCTTGCAATCTTAGCTAATGTGAGTAGTTTGTGATTTGTGACTTGTGTTTGGAAGTAGTAAGCTTCAATTTTGCTTGGGCCCTGTAACAAAGCAACCCAATTAGAGGCTTGGAGACTTCAAGGTAGAATTTTCAAGAAACATATTTCAAACATATTTCTTACCAACAAATTGATCTGACTTATCCAAACGGATGTACTTTTCAATTAGATTATTTCCTTCAGGGTCTACAGCTGACAAAGGTCGAAAACCTTCCTCATCAACGAAGCAGATTTCATGGCCATCCTGAGATTGAGTAAGAGTCTATTAGGATCAGAATTCAGCATAAAAATCAAGTATAGATTTAAATAAAAAAACTTACAGGATCAGCCAAGATAATAACACGAACAGTTGCCTTTCCTGGGGTTTCGAGTGAAATCAGAGGTGTTAGTATCTTTTCATTGCCATTCTTAATTATCGAGTCTATTTCAGGCTGTTGATCATAAGGCACAGCAAAGGCAATCCTTCCACCAGCTGTTCCACGTTCAATTGGAGCCCCTAAAAAGGTCAAAATTGCAGATAAGCAGTGCATTCCAAATTAGAAAAAAAAAATGTCAAGAATAATTCATTGATCATTACCTGTGTCAGAGAGCTCAAGAACTGTCTGTCCTTCGCCATACGTAAGTTGTACTGTTTTATTAGACTGCTTCAAAACTTTCATTTTCAGGAGCCCTTGCCAGTAGTTGATGGACTTCTGTAGATTTGACACAGCCAATGTAATTTTTTCAATGGGATCTGCAACAAAAATCAGTACAGTTACAGTTTTGTAGTTTGTGATAACAAGCAAGGTAAGTACTATGCATATATTAGTGCACAATTACTGTTAAATTCAGGAAAATTTCTGAAACTTGGAAATATTTCCAACATGCAAAAAGATCTGTGTCGTGAGTGAATTTGTAAAAATAAATGTTAGAACTTACTGTAAATCATTTTAAAGCCTTTCTAGGGACAAAACTGATGCGTCTTCTCTACCTAGTGTTTTGAGGCTCTTAATGTATTAAATCATCTAACTATTACTAAAACACAGCCAAAACATAGGAAGAATAAAGGTTCTGAAATGTCGCCGGACTTATGCTCAAGGGAATCACTCAGTTCAACAAAACATTGTATTCTTAAATGATAAATTATTAAAATTAATTGATGTACCTTTATCAGATGGTTGCGGTTCATCCAAAATCACCATGCGATATCCAATGGGTGCCTGCAAAATGTATGTTCCGTTTTCTTCGATAATGGGCCATTTGGCCTCTCTTGCTCTCTTCAGAGCTTCACTTGATTTAATGGTGATACCAACAAGATCGTTTCCAAGTTTGTATTCCCGAACCATGTAATTATATGTCAGCTCAACAACAAAGTGGGTATCCTCAGAACCGTATCCAACCATTGTCTTACTCCAGCGGTTGTCATAGCCCCTAAAGTAGAGGAGGAAACATTATTCTGCAGCCTGTTAATCAAACATAGCGAAAGAATTGACTTTGCTTATGTTACCCGTTACATGCTGCCGCACAGCCTTCCTGAAACTCTTCATGACGCAAGACCTGTTGAAAGAATATCAAATAATTGGCAAATAAGATGGTTGATAATCCACACAATCAAGTGGAGATTCAGTTCAGGAAATCATTGTGTGACAACAGTTGAATTCTAAATCATGGCTGATGCCTTTAGGAGGACATTTCTAAATCACCTTACTTCATGCCATAACTTTTACCTTCATTCCTAAGATATCCCGAAAAAATTGGATGGTTTTCTTCCTGTCTGGCACACGGAGAACATAATGCAAAGCTCTTCCAGAGATCATTTTTGCTCCTGACAACAGACGTCTTGGAATCCTAAGTACAGTTCGGCAGTGAGTCTGGTCCTGTAATGCCGTGGCGTGACAGTGACAGTGCGGCCCGGCTCACAGAGCATATAACGCCCGTGGAAGTGTGCGCCGCGTCGACAGTAATTTTTGGTTACGTAACTTTTAAAGCCCCGTGACGGCGGGTGGCAGACAGACAACCCATGACTAGACGGTCCTCGAACATTCATTGTCATTCCCTCCTGTCGATGAGAAATTAAAGGGCCATAATGTAAAATGGAGGGATTCCTGAATATTTCGACGTTATGGAGTTTAATAGAAGTCTCTAAACCAATGTAGGCATGTACACTTCAGATTGTTTTGGAGGTTGGCCAGTCGTGATCGATTGAATGCCAAATCCGACATTTTATCGCAGTCGCTCGCGGCCGCACTAGCCTCAAGTACTTAACTTTCAAAACCCACAACAGATGAAGAATGAATGGTTGGTGAACTGATGAGGTATTCATAAATATACTTTTTATGGGAGTGTAGAATTGCTTTTGACACACTACATTGGTATGATAGAAATTCATCATTCTTTCCTCCAGTTAATGCTGCAACTTCAGCTGGTGTTGTAGTTTTGTTTACAGAAACTGGTTGACTTGTTTCGATTGGTTCTTGTTCACCCTTTATTGCCGGCAAAATGGGTGTAACGATTGTTTTTTATTATTATTATTATTATTATTATTCAGATTGTGTTGACCCATCTCAGGAATAACAGTGTCAACAATGATTTCGATTGGTCCAAGTAGTTGCTTATATTTCCTTTCATATTTCAGATCGAAATGGAAGCTCTTTTGAAAGAGACATTAAACACGTCAACCTTAAAGCGTACAGGTCAAGGTGGAGGTGGCTGCATAAATCAAGGAGAAGCTTTTGTAACCGACACTGGTACATTTTTTGTGAAGAGTAATGGCAAAACCAAGGTAAGTTGCATATTTCAGTTGACATATAGCGTATTTGAATCATCATTTGTTCATTTAAAACTATAAATTTGAAAAATATTCCCGCAGGCAAGAATTATGTTTGATGGAGAGATGGCATCTCTTCTTGCCATTGCAGCCACCAACACTGTACGTGTCCCTAAACCGATTAAAGTTCTCAATAATCCAAAGGGAGGATCTTCGATTGTTCTTGAGTACCTGGAGATGAAAGGTATGAAAAATGATGAGAACAATTTTTGTTTTTGGTATTTTTACTTTCCATTATGACATACCTTTTAAACAAAATTTTTATTCAGGCCTAAGAAAGTATTCAAAACGACTGGGTCATGAACTTGCAAAATTGCACCAACACAATATAAATCTTGGTCTTCAAGCTCGTAAATTAGAGAATACTGTGACCAAACCTCCGCAAGTTAAAGACACGGAGGAAGTTTCTCCAGAAGATGGACGACCACCTACATATGTCACTCAGTTTGGCTTTCACACTAGTACATGTTGTGGATTTATTCCTCAAGAAAATGCATGGTCAGATGACTGGCTGGTAAGTCATGAGGATGCTTATTAGCTAATAGAGTCTAGACTTCTGTACAAAATCTGTCTTATTCATGAAAGTCTTCTTTCTTCTAGACTTTCTTTACACAGCAACGTCTTCAGCATCAGTTCAACTTGTTAGAGAAAGAGGCAAGGAAAACTTTTATACTTTAACATCTAATAAATTAATTTTTCTTTATAATGAGTTTTGAATTTGTGCTGCATGACCCTAAAATCCATTTCTGTTGTAGTCTGGAGACCGTGATGCTCTAGGATTGTGGTCTCAGTTACAACTGAAGATTCCTCGACACTTTAGGGATGTTCAAGTTGAACCATCTCTTCTACATGGTGACTTATGGGGTGGAAATGCTGCAGAGATATCAGCGGGTCCAGGTGAACAGTATTATTTATGTTTAGGGGAGAATGTAGCTGTCATCAATGTAGCTTAACAATATGCTCCATTTTTCAGTGGTATTTGACCCTGCATCTTTTTATGGCCACCATGAATATGAGCTCGCCATCGCTGGAATGTTTGGTGGCTTTACAGCTTCATTTTATGAGGCATACCATTCCCATTTCCCTCGCTCTCATGGTTTTGATAGCAGACACAAGCTCTATCAGCTCTTTCACTACCTCAACCACTGGTAAGTCATTGGAAACAATGAAAAGCAGTGCCTCTTGTCATATCAGCCGTGACAACTGTTGTGGAATTATGGGTTCTGAAAATATGTTCCAGGAATCATTTTGGATCAGGATACAAGAGTTCGAGTATATCTGTTATGAGAAGCTTGCTGAAAGGAGACTGAATTGTAACAGGATTTTTTTGGGTGCTCATTGTAAGTGATGGATCATTTTACTCCTTTTAGGAAATTTCAATCGCAAACACATAGAGCCTCGCATAGAGCACTGTTAATTGAACGACATCAATATCGTAGATATTGTCTGTATAGAGAGTGGTGGGCATAATAGCTTGCTACATCCTCTCCTCTTTGCTAGAAACTCGGTCAATGTTGAAGAAGGAAATTAGAAATGGCTTTAATTTGTCTTACTTCTCTTTTAACTACTTACCATTTATGTTCTTGTGTGAAAGTAAAGTTTGTGAAATATGAGTGGAATACAACAATAATTCTGTTCATAATTTGCGTTACGTTTCAGAATTGCTATTTAATCTGTAAAAAGTTATGTATGTTCCTCTTTGTTTATATTGCTTTGTGTTGTTTTCTATTTGAATGCAGGATGTGGAACATGTGCTTGAATGTACTTTTTAAAGTATCCTGCAACATAAAATCCAAAATTGTTCTTCGACCCCATAAAGCTTTCTTTTTCTTTTTGTGTTGTTAACATACAACTAAAAAATAACTTTTCTATCTTGCATGTTCACATATTTTCTGTCCCACTAAGCACTAAGCTATATTCTTTGCACTGTGATATCCTAGTTCTTGAAGGAAATTATACGAGTTGTTGTTTATTTTTTAATGTAGATATAAGTTACATCAGAGATTTCTCACTGGGACTGTCAAACAGAAGGATCTCATAGAGATGACAGGATTCTCTAAAATACTAAAAATGTTATTGTCAGCAATCCAGTATCTGGCTTTGTTTTTCAAAAATAAGTCTTTTACAATGTTATGACAACATGTGTGCTGAAGATGTAAAACTTGTCTTCATAAGCAGGAATAATTGGTTGAATATTGTACAATGTTAGGAGTTGTGATGGCCATTCAGGCTTGATGTATTTTAGTGTGGTATGTTTACTGCATGTCAAGATACAGCAACATTTGTGTGCAAAATACTTGGAAAAAGCTCTTGCTATTTTTGAAAGATTTGTGTTGTGATATTATTTCCAGGGGGAATGGTTGGATGTTATATGTATAGGCCAAGATGGAGACATTTTGTGATAAGACAGAAAATTGTTATTTTTATCTTTGGACATTAATGTGTTTATTGTTTCTAATAGCTTGCAGATGTAAATTTTACTGCTTTTTTTTATGCATTCTCTATTGCAGATTTAGCACTTGGCTAAAATACATGTTTCTGTTGCTCAATGCAAAGTCTAAATTTCTATTTTTATGTCTGACGGTTCATTTGTCTGCAAACTGAAAATAAAACTTATGTTCATCACTTACCTCTTTTTCTGATTTCTCAGAGGTGGCACTTACTGCTCTACAAGAAACTTCTCTACACACTTGAAAAGTCATATTTCTTAAACCACTGTTAATTTGCTCTCCACTTAACGTGATGCATATGTACTATGTACTTAATTGTACGTATTCAAGTCAAAAATAAGTCTAAATATATCATTAAATATTTACTTAATTTTAATTATGTATTTGGGACTTCCCCGGAATTCCGTCTCTTTCCCCGGGACCCTACGAGCAGGGATGCAGAGCGGGAGATCGAGCGATGAACGTCACCAAAGAGCAGACTGATGTCTGTCTGCAATTAGTATATGAAGCTTCGGTAGCAGAGTTGTCGTGCTCACAGAACCCTGAGCGGGAGATCCGTGTCCAATTCCCTTTGCCACTTTTTGTCTTTCGCGCGCCACGAAAACAGATCGGGAATCATATTGCTGCATTATTCCGAAGGGCCACCTCCTGTTCTCCTGGTATCAGTCTTTGATGTAGAGATGAACGTCACCAAAGAGCAGACTGATGTCTGTCTGCACCTAGTATATGAAGCTTCGGTAGTGCAGTTGCCGTGGTCAGAGAACCCTGAGCGGGGGATCCTTGTTCGATACCCTTCGCCACTTTTCATCTTTCGCGCGTCATGAAAAAGCGCGGGAAACATATTGCTGCACTGGTTCGCAGGGCAACCTCCTCGGTCTTCCTGATCCCCGGGTAGAAGTCCGTCTAAAAATTCGATTTTTGAGTATCTTTCGATTTTTGTAGTATCTGTCATACGTTGGGTTTACCTCGGAAAGTGCTATATTTTCAAGAGATGAGTTGGAAGTGCGTTGGCTGCAGGTGAACTCGATCCGCAAGGCCTTCTCCGCCTACGACACGCTGCAGTGCGGGGCCGTGCCGCTGGCCAGGCTGGGCGCCGCGCTCCGGGCGCTCGGCCTCAACCCCACGGGGGCCCAGATCAGGGACGCTGCCAGGTGGCTGGGCGGCTCCGGCATGGTGCGCTTCAACCAGTTCCTCGTCATCACGGGCAGGTGCCTCATGGCGCCCATCACCGAGCAGCAGGTTGTCGCGGTGCGTACGTGTTCAATTCAACTTGCAGTACGAGTTATAAATGTGTTTCAACTTCTTGGAGGTTTAGTCCATAGGTTTTTTTCAAGTTTTCAAGTTTTATCGACTATTTTTAGTTCATTTATTTTAAGTAAAAGTAAATGAAAGGACATTTGCACAAATTAAAGATAATAAATTTAATTTAAAATTAGGGCAAATTTAGGATGAACTTGAGTACACGTAAGGACATTTGCTCAATTTTCTTCTTTGCTCAAATCTGCTATAGCAAGTTTGTAACAATTTTCTTTCGATATCAAGAGTCCTAGGGAGAAACAGTGATCGTAACCTGAAAAACCAAGTCGATTTGCGCCTAAAAAACGTCGAATCGATGGCGAATCGACCAATCCTAACTTACTGAGCTCGGTTCTTTTGGCCGTGGTAGTGCAGTAGCACGAGCGAGTCTCCTCGTTGTGCGTTATGCCTACTGATCCAACATGTGGTTATTTCAGAACATTGGTTTCCAGGGGTTTCGTAGTCTGGACGAGTCAAAGAGCGGGACGGTCCCCACTGCTCGTCTTCACGACGTGCTCACGACTGTGGGGGACAAGTTCCTGCCCGAGGAGTACGCCGTCTTCATCAGGTACGCCGATCCAAAAAGAAAAGGCATCGTAAAGTATGAGAAGTTTGTGAAGAAGATGATGGGGGAGCGCGTGGAAAGCGAAGAGGAGCAGAAGAAAAAGAGAGGAAAGAAGAAGAAAAAGTCAAAAAAAGGAAAAAGGCGAGAAACCGGAGATGCTTCTTCAAGCGATGATGATTCTTCTTCAGATGATTCGTCAAGTATAGGTTAAATAACAAGACCGCACCTTTCTATCACAGATTTACATTTTTTTCACCTTAACAGGTTTTTAACTTTAACCAAATATAAAACTAAACTGACAAGAACTTGCCTTTTTTTCTTCTTAAAGTTACGTCTTGAGATCCATCATACACGATCTTGGCAGGCTAAGCCAATACATAATCATACTAAATTATCGGACTAGAATAGCAAATTCGTACAACGGGACACGTTACTCGACCTATAAAGCCATCATAAAGCCCAGACTAAAAGATAAAAATTGCTCTTGAGATCGTTCGCGTGGATTCACGCAATGACGGGTCCCCTTGGACCCATCTTTGTCAATACTTCGCTCCTAACAACTACAGCGAGGGCGGTTTTACGAGCTTCCCACTCCCAAAAAGGATGTCATTTAGAACATTGAGAAACTGTGCGGCATCACCCTGCTAGCCGTGGCTCTACTCCGCGCCACAGAGACTTGAGTATGGCCTTCCCCGTTGGTGTTCTCTACTCCGCGCGGCAGAGGCTCTAGTAGCACTCTCCCTCGTGCTGCGTGCACCACTCGGGCTGCACGGCCTCTGACGGCGTGCCCAGCCGCGCCATGCGGTCCCGGTGCCGCACGAAGCGCACCCTGGCGGCCGTCCAGGTGGTGGCCAGGGAGCCCGACCACAGCCGCTCAGCCACCGCCGCGGTCCTCGGCCACACCTGGAACAGGTGCGCGAGGCTAGACAGGTTCACAGAGACAAGGCGCTGAGTCGAACAAAAATAGACGATGTTAATTCCATTCTCTTATCGAAATACTCGATCAGAGAAATGTCTCAACAGTAATGAACTGAGACGTTCAAAAATTGAGGCGAAACATCGAGGCTCGGTAATCGACTGCTACGTCTGGAACGAAGGACAAAGTCCTCGAATCTGAACTGGTTGCGGGCTAGTGAGACTCACCTTGGTGCTGGCGCCGCTCTGGTCGGCCTGCTCGCCCCACATGGCGGCCTCCCCTCCGAGCACCTGGCGAGCCACCCTGTCCGCGGGCCCCAGGCCAGCCGTGGGGTCATTGTCGTAGGCGACCTGCCACAAACCGAGCCACTTGAATACTGGGGTCCAGGGCTCAAATACCAGTAGTGCGTTTCTCTTTGTTGCTGTTTTTTTAACCGTACGTTTTCTTTCGACTTGATCTCATACGAGATGCAAGGTGAGGTGAAGAGAGTCTCACCTGCCAAGGGTGGTAGCCGTAGCCAGACGTGGAGTTGCCCTTCCAGTTGCCGAAGCCGTGGTCCATGTACCACGCGTCCTTGGTGGAGACGATCACCCGGTAGCCTTTGGACACCAGCGCCCGGGCCAGGGGGTCCCCCGCCCGCAGCCAGAGCTGAATCACGTACCTGCAGAGCAGAGCAGAGCAGAGCGGAGTGGACGCGTTAGCACTCTGCTTGCTAGCGACTAGACGAAAAGCTTCAGAGCGTACAGCGGGAGGGACAGGCGTTCTCAACCGTTCTCAACGCATTGTGGACAAGGATGTTGAAGTCTCTCGCGCCTGGAGTATCGCCGGTTGCGTTCCCCCTTACCTGTCCTTGTCGAGGTACTTGTCCACCACGTTGGCGGCCGTGAGCTCCGAGGTCCAGAGGATGACGGGGATGGTCGCTGGCGGCGAGGTCGTCGCTCGGGGCTCAGGGTCCAACTCCTGGCCCTGCTCGACGTCCACCACGAGCCCGCTGGCCGACGGCTGCTGGTCGTCCACCGCCGCCTGCCGCCGCCTCAGCACCGAGTTGCCCAAGCCGTCGCTGTCAGAAGGCGGTGCATCGGTGCTACTGTCCCTGGAGAGGTGAAGCGTCGTCTGAATTAAGTCACCTAGGCAGAGAGGAGACTTCGGAATGGAGGTTGGAAGAAATAATGTGCCAGAGAGCAGGGTCTTAAAATCAGGTAAATTAAGATAAATTTATGATGACACCTGAGGTACTAATTAACCTAGCCTATCCTATTCTAACCTAACCTAGCACTGAGAGTCCCTGCCGCGTGGGGTATGAACTCACGCGGGCTCCGCCAGGTCGAAGTGCGCGCGGTCCAGGGCACTGAGAGTCCCTGACGCGTGGGGTATGAACTCACGCGGGCTCCGCCAGGTCGAGCTGCGCGCGGTCCAGGGCCTGCGTGGCTCTGTCCTGGAAGTGTCCCCAGAGCGCGATGAAGTCCTCCTTCCTCCTCTTGGGCCGGGCCAGCGCGCGGCTCAGGTAGTCCACCACCTCGCGGGAGGAGTTCCAGCAGCCCAGGTGCACCTCGTCCCCGCCCATGTGGAAGTACGGCGCGCGCCCGGAGCCTGCAAGGAGCCGCAGCAGGGTGTTCACAGACGTGGCCTCCGCGCAGGCATGGAGCAACAGGTGCACACTTGCTTGAACTGTGCTGAATTTCGTCAAGTTTTTGACTCGAAATTCAAGTGAAAGTCAAACGGAAATTCGTGAATCTTCAATTGTACGCTTGAAGAAAAAATCCACTATAAGGAACAACGGTGCCATCCCCAAATGTTCAGAAACATTTTAAAAAAACGAGCAGAATTTTCTCAGTGTTTCTGTGTAGAAAATTTAAAAAATCTACTAGAAATGTTTCCAAACTTTGGAGTGAACTTTCCAACCGGACTTTCCCAACGAACTGCTCTGTTTACTTGCGACAGAATGTATTAATTTTGCAAGCCGATTTCTCCATTGAAGCGAGAGATGTTTCCAATTACTGTCAGGCTTCAAGAAGGAAGAGACGAGATAAAGATTATTTTCCAAATTTTGTATCAGAAAATTGGCCAGTTTTTGTCTCCTGCCCTCCAACCTGTAACCTCGCCACGCGTCGCAAGGTGGTCGCAGATCCCGCGTCTCGCCTTAGGCTCTAGGTGTTGGTCTTGGTTAGCTCACCGAAGAAGTCCCTGAGCATGTCGCCGAAGAGGGCGGCCAGGAGGCGGTAGACGTGCGGGTTGGCGGGGTTGAGCTGACCGCAGGGCGGCTCCACGCAGTAGCGCTGCCAGGGCTGCTGTGCGGCACACACCACCAGCTCGCCCAGCCCCGCGCGCCGCCCCCAGCCCCACCCCGCGGCCACGTGGGCCGGCACGTCCAGCTCGGGCAGCAGCCGCACTCCGCGGGACAGCGCGAACCGGCTCAGCTCCCGGATGGTGCGGGCGCGGTACGTCTCCCTGCGACAAGGACAAGGACGCTGGTTCAAACACTGGCACTTCCATCGGCTCTTCACTCTCTTCGCGCCCACGCTCACCTGGGTGAGTACGCGCCGTACGCTGACATCTGAGGCACGCTCGTTGACTCGTAGGGGAAACTCTGGGAATCCGTGATGTGCCTGGGAACATATCGATTCAGTCAAGAAACAAGTCGGGAAATGGTCTACCGCCATGTTGGACCTAGCCAGTGCCAGCATGGTTTGCATTGAAAATCTCCATCACGTGGAGTGTACACTAAAATGCGCACCAGTGCAGCACATTCATCTTGTTCTGGGCCATGGCGTTGATGGTGGCGCGGATGTAGGCGGGCGAGTAGAAGTTCCTGGCCGTGTCCAGCAGCAGGCCCCGGTGTGGGAAGGCGGGGGCGTCCGACACGCTGAAGCCGTCCACGACGACCAGGTGGCCGTCAGAGGAGCCGTCAGGGCGGGGGCCTGGAGAACAGAAGACGACACGGTGAGAACAGACCCGCTTCCCGGCGTGTGCTATAGTCCAACCAGCATAGCTTTCGCCTTCGGGTTTGTACCCGAAGCCCCGCACCCTTCGTCCCTCCACCACGTCTGCCCCCGATCGGGTCCAATTCGGGCGCGTTCGGAGCTTCAACAGCTCGAAAGCCGAAGACGAAAGTAATGTTGTTTGGACTATAGTGCCGAGGACGGTATCGCACCCAACCCGCTTGGCACCTGTAGTTCGGGACGGAACCCACCTGTGTGGGTGACCAGCTGCGACAGGCTCTCCAGAGCGTGCCGCGCCCCGAAGAAGGTGGCCGCCCTGACCCGGGCGAGGACGCGGGAGTCGCCCGTAGAGTCGCTCTCCAGCGAGTAGCTCTCATCCGTGCTCCAGTCCAGCTCCAGCGAGTCCCGCTCCACGCACACCTCCACGTCCAGCTGCGATGAGAGCCGAAACACGCGGTGAATTATTGGATGACTCTATGAATGGTGCTGTGACCTCTACGGCTCGGCGCGGCTCGGTCGCTCGGCGGGGTCAGTCCAGTGCCTCTCTGATTGCACACTGAGCCCCGCCACAAGACGACCTCCAGCGTGGAGGTTCCAGGAGCAGTCAACCGAGCGGCGGACGAGCAGTGCGAGAGAGAGAGATGAGTGACGACTTACCCTGGTGGCAGCGCTGCGTTGCTGACGGACGTGCCGCTGGGACTCCAGGAGGGACTGTCCAGGCTCCGGGAGGGGCTGTGGAGTCTTCAGGAAGGGTTGACGGGGCCCCTGGGGGGGCTGGCGGGGCCCCTGGGGGGGCTGGCGGGGCAGGCGCAGGGCCCTGCCGCGCGCGTACTGTGCTCGCGACGCGACCTCCTCGGCCTGCAGGCGGCGCAGGAAGGCGTGGTACGCGTGGTGCAGCATCCTCTCCAGAGGCGGCGAGGACCGGCAGTCCGGAGCCAGCGTCATCTCCCCGGGCACCACGGCACGCAGCGCCGCCCCCAGCCGCACGCCCCCAGTGGGCAGCGGCCACAGCGCGCCCGCACGGCCACACCGCACCTGGCACGCCCGCTGAGACCTGGGGTCCGAACACACCTCTCAATGACCGAAAAGCTTCAACATAACCTAACCTAGCGCCGCCCCCAGCCGCACGCCCCCAGTGGGCAGCGGCCACAGCGCGCCCGCACGGCCACACCGCACCTGGCACGCCCGCTGAGACCTGGGGTCCGAACACACCTCTCAATGACCGAACAGCTTCAACATAACCTAACCTAGCGCCGCCCCCAGCCGCACGGCCACACCGCACCTGGCACGCCCGCTGAGACCTGGGGTCCGAACACACCTCTCAATGACCGAACAGCTTCAACCCAACCTAACCTAACATTACCTATCTCAACATAACCTTACCTATCGCGACCTAACCTAGCCTAACCTAACCTGCCCCAACCTAACCTACACTAACCTGAGGTCAGAGCGGGCAATTTTGGTTATAATTTATTTGAAAACTTTTCAATAATTATTCCGGAAAAATTAAGGAATGGTATGACTCACGTCGAAGTTCTACAGCTAATAAGTAATTTGAAACGAAGAAAAAGAAAGAAAAAGAAACATTGTTTCAGGCAGTATTTGAGCCCGTGACCCGGGTATCTCACGCGCATACACGGCTGCCCGCGGCTCCCAGCAGGACTGATCGCGGCCTCCAGCGCAGCCGTCTGTCTCCTAGCGTGCCGCCAGGCCCGGCCCGGCCCGGACCACGACATTAAAGTTATTTGTGTTCGGCGCGGCGGGGCGGTCCTCTGTGGTTGTCCCAGCCTGGTCTGTTCACTTTGCGGGTGAGGTGAGGAGTTTCAGCCGGGCCACATTGCGACAGGCCTCGGCCCTCCTTGGACTACATTCGGCTGCCAGCGTTCGATACGCTCCAAACTTTTTTCTTCATTTTGAACATCAGGGAAGTTTGTACTTTGAATTTCGTAACGACACCGACCGTGGTCAGGGCACTCAGTGTGGATTTACCATGCGAAGGCGTCCCAGCCGCTGTTAGTGTTGTTGTTGTTGTCCTCGTCAGAGAGCGCGGTTTTTAAACAGGTCCCTCGCGCCTCATCACAGCGGTAGGTGAAGATAGGCCCTCTGGAACACAAGGAGCAGGGAGCAGGGTCAGTGAGAGAGAGAGGGGGAAGGGGCGGGGGTTAAGTGAGCCACCTGTTATTTTGCCGGATTTGAATGGTATTACAAGTATTTAGTCAAATAACAGGTGGTCCACCCTGGCGGTCGCTTGCTGGATACACCTCTTTGATGATCGGATGTTCCGTTGAGTTACTCTTAAAGCCCCGCCGTCTCATCTGTCTATCAATCCACCGAGCAGCACCTGAACTTTGACCCCTCTGACAGGTGCCAACAGTTATGTCCTGTGCCCGGGCCCAAGGACGCACGACGCACTGCAGACCAGCACTTACTGCCAAACCGATCGCCGACTTCGGTGAGCTATATCTTCCGCGTTGCGTGAAGCTCTCGGCAGGGTAAGGGGCGGGGCGAGCGGGGACGGGGGTGGAGGTTAGCGGGACCGGAGGCGACAGTCTTAGCGAACCACGGGAAAGTAAGTGCAAGCCGAGCTCTTGCGTAGGTATTAGAAAGTAAGTACAAGACAAAATAAACTAGGTCCGAGCTACAGATCCAGCCTTCTCACTCACCTGACCGGTAGTAGGGCACTGAACGGTTCCTCCGACGACGCTGCACACAGCAAACTTCCGCTTAACGCCGACCAAATCAGGGCGGACAACTACAACATTGCAATTGACATGTTCACTTAGGGGCTGTCTGAATTACGTCTCGCTCTTGGGAGGCAGGAGATCTACGCATACCTTACGGCCCTGCTGTGAGGTTAGGTTAGACGCTTACGATGGAGATAGCGGCGGTCAAAAAAGTGACCAATTGCGTCACACGCAATTTACGGACGACCCCTTATATCGCGTAGCCTCTGCAGGTGAACAAAAGGCTTCTCACCTCATTTCACATTCCTGCTCTCGCCAGGCTACGCTACAAGTCGAAATTGAGTCAACAAATTTGTCCAAAAAAATCATTTTGTCGTGTGTATTGTTCATAGCATTGGGCCCAGGCGTTTTATCTTTCCCACGCGTTCGGGAGGTCGTTCACTATCAAGCTTTCGGCAGGTGGTTGCGGAGCAATCAGTCCGCACGGCGTTGCTCTGTCTCTCTCGCGCCCCAAACTGGCCGCGTCGCTCTGTCTCACTCTCACTCGTTGTGAACGCGGACTCAACAAATCAGCAAGTTCGTTTCGTCTCGGAGCCCCTTCTTAGCTCAATCCACTGCAGAAACCAAACCGCGAGCAGAACAAAATGAGTGGCGTAGTGAACGGAGATAAAACTAACCGCTGTGAAGGATGTGATGTGACTCAGGCCGAGGGCCGTCGCGAAGGGGCCGATCATAAAGTACGTAACTCGACACCGCCCGATTATTTTATATTTTGTTTAGAAAAGGCACCTTAAGCCAACAATGTTTTTAATGTTTGTGTACTTATTTAAGTTTGACCAGCTGGCGCAAATGGCACAAATTAAACTAGTAGGTACGTGATTCCGGTACGCAGTCAAACCCCTCTTTTTGGAGTTCCTTCCACTCAAATTCTAATTTGCTATTAATGTGTCCTAGAGCTATCGATACATTACCATTTCCGGCGTGCAGTCTCCGTCGCCAGCTCGGTCCAGCTGCCTGGCTGCCTTCCCTGCCTGGCCGCGGTCTGCGTGCGGAGTGTCTAAGCGGGCTCTTGAGCTCGCGCACACCTGCGAGCTCCGCTCTGCTCGGCACGCTCTCCAGCGACTGACTGACTGGCTGACTGACGACTGACTGAGACTGAAAGCGTGCGCTGGCTGTGGTGCCCGCCCCGCCCGGATAGAGCTGCTGCTGCTCGCTAGCTGTACGGCCAGTGACCACCATGCTGAACGTCACCTGCCGCGCCCCGCGCACCCCCGCCCCGCCGCCCGTTATAAATATGCGATTGCCTGACAGCCGGCTGCGGGCGGGCTAGCGACCCTTAGCGGCGCTTCCCAGTTCTAACCCTACATGTATGCAAGCTATGGCAAGCAATAGGCCAAGCTAGGAATAAAATTCCTACAAGCAAAAGAAAAAAAAGGGAAGTAAAAAAAACTGATAAGGGTATCCATAAAAAAAAAACACTTATTGAAAGTTCAAAGAATTTCTGAAAACCTGGATCGCCTTGTCATCAAGATCAGCTAGGTTGGGTAGTAGGTCAAAAATGTGATTTGTGATTTCCTGGTCATCATGGCTATTTATATCATTAATCGAAGGGCACCCCTGGGAAGTATACCCCCGGGAAGGGAAGTCAGATCAGCTCATAGAATGGATTCGGAAGTGTCAGCCTGGTAGGGAGCGGTACCCCGGGCCCAGGGGCGGATCCAGAGGGGGCGCCCGTCGAGCCCGGAGGGCCGAGGGTCGGCCGAGGGGCATCACCCGCAGCCGGCCCGGCGGCTAACGGTCCGGTCCGCACCTGGCACTGTCAAACCTGGAGTGAGCGCCGACACCACCCATGGATAGAAATAAATAAAACGAAGTTGAAATTCGATTTGCCACAGTAAAGTTATTGTGTAAAGTGTATAGAAATTTAGTCTCAAAAGTTACTTCTGTTCAATTTATCCAAAAGAGTCTTCATTTTAAGTAAAATTTGTGTTATATTTGAACAGTTTTGTTGCAATCTACACTATATTCGTCGTAAATTTTATATAAATTTGACTCAAAATTTTGGGCGAGGTTTGGATAAATTTCAGTAAACCTTTTTAATCTCTTGGATCTCCTGTCTGAGATGCAGACAAAACGAATTTTCAAATTTTTTAAATGTATGGTATCCGTTTCTCGCGGGATAGAACTTCCCTCCAGGTCCGGCGCGTGCGGGAGCACGAGGTCACGTAGCGATCTAACTCTCTCCCCTTCCAGGCTCTCAAGCCAGTCGCGCCGCGCCGAGCAGGGCCTGGCGGCCTGGCTGCTTATCAGCGGGCTCATCGGCCGCACGTCACCTGGTCATACCATTCAGCGAGCAGGCCAGTGAAACGAGCGTTCGTGAGCTGCCGGGCTCGGGTTCAAGTACCAGCGCCGTCCATGGTCTTTTCATGCCCTCTTTTAGAACTGCCGCGAAACACAATAAGGTCCCGTCCTTTTCGTCTTTCTGCTCCTCAAGCCACTCGCCAGGAATAGAACTAGCTCTCTCCTTTCCTTTGTTTCCACCCACGAACGACCGTTGGCTTGTTTGAACTTCAAGGTCTGCCTACGAACAAGAGCATGTATTATCAGTGGAACAAGCCTCATGCCAAGTCCACGGATACGACATATGAAGCAGGCTGGACTCCTGGGGTAGGCAACCCACATGAAGTCTTGCGTCATTGGTTGCCTAGCTGGCCGGGCGGGAGGCTGCGCAGACCACGGATAGTAGACAAAATCTAGACGAAACACAATCTCTGCCTCATATTGAGATATTTTTTGTAGGGCCCATAAAGTTTTTTGTGCAGCGATTGCATAAAAACCGAATCACAAAGAATTTTGTCTTTAACTTGTAATTTACTTAGTTTGATTGTAAACTTTAATCGGAAATAAAAGTTAACTTTAATTTGTAAGCTTGCAGTAATCTAACTTACTGTTACATTACTTCATCACCAAATTCATTTTTTACTTTTTTTTGAGGGAGACAGTAATTTAGTGGGGTGTAGAGAGATTCTTTACGTTGTCGACACAAGTGTATCACAAGTCCTTTCCTGAATATTGCCAAAAGAAGAAGAAGAAGAGAGTCCAAGGAAACTTAAGACTCCTGGGGTAGGCAACCCACATGTGTAATTTTTACAATTACTACTCACATTAATTTTGTAACTATCTTTGTAATGTATCTCATGGGTTCTCAATTTAGTATGCGAAAGTAATCTGTGTTTGTCTTTTCCTTTCAGAAGTTCTTCAATCTACATCTATACTTTTGAGTTCACAGTCCCAAGATTTCCAAGTTTTTAGTATAGTTTTAGAAGATATGGTAGAAGGGAAATGAATCAAAGAAAATTAATTTGTACAGCAAAATTTACTGTTGGTGTGAGTCGGTCTCTAACATTACTTAGCAGACCAAAAGTTATCATACAATATCACATACTGTTCCATCTAATAAAACAAATTAAAACAATGGGTAAAGTACAATTCATAATCCAATCAATACATTTTGCATTTAATTTGAAATGCAATGCAGTACTACAAACAATAAATTAAAACTGTAAATGGCAGCATATAGTTAAAAACATCATACAATAATCGTGAGAAAAAAATACTAAGAATAAAACTATATATTACAGGAAATATACATTCGACACTAAACAAAAAGAAACTAGAAATGTCATAAGACTAAAAAAAATGTATCCAAAAGGCATAAAATTCATTCAGCAGCATCATGCTGATACTGTTTCAACTATTGACTTCTTTATAATTTCCCCAAAATTTTCAGCACAGTCTTCTGAAGGCATAGTCAATACAGAAGCCTCTTTTGTCGTCCCATCACTAGATTGGGAGCCATCTGTTGTGGTCTCTGTCAATTCTGCAGGCTTATGCTCACTTTCAGAAGCAGAAGTGGTATATTGACATCGACCGCCAAGCAGATTCGAATATGGCTCAAGTTGATTACTCAATGTGCAAACAGAATTTAGAGCTGTGTATTGACCTACATTAGAGCTTTCAGAGGATGCAGAGTCATCATCAGCTGGTTGGAGCTGCAGCTCACAGTGTTCATTGGCATAAACCTCATGCTGCTGCTGCTGACTCCCACCATTCAGATATCCTTGCTCCGGTGTTCTCCCTGTGCACTGCTCTCTAAACACATTACTCCTATAATTTCCACTGATATTGGACACAGGAGGAAGAGGACTATTTTGATAAGACTGAAAAGTAAACTGCTGTTGCTGGTAATTGACATCATGAGAAGATTGACTATTGGAGTAATTGAATGATCCTGCACTAGAATAGCCTGCCCCCTGAGTAGTGTTGTAACTGTTTGCTGACTGAGAATATGAAAAGTTTCCCTGATTGAGCACAAACATCGGTACTCTTCTTTGTTGTTCTTGCTGTTGGCCATATCCTTGCTGGCTTCCCAAAAAGTAGTTATCATCAATTTGGCCTGCATTTTCAGAACCATGCGTGTTTGATGAAAAAGTTCCATTATCAGTGCAGTCGACTTCACCGCTAGAGGATGAACTTGCATCACGTAGGAGTTCACTTCCACTATCAGAGGCCTGACAGGCCCACTGCTGTTGTCTTCTTAGTTCCTCCTCTTCTTTTTGTTGTTTCTTTTCTAATTCAAGACGCATTAATGTGTGAATAAAATGAGTTCTGACTCTCATGGGGTTGAATTCAATACGTCCTGAGGTGTTACCACAGCCTTCCCTCGTACAGCCGCAAGGGAAATTCAAACGATCAACCTGAAGAAAGCAAAAAGACGTCATAATACATCCAAGCCAAGCCCATGTGAATATTGCCCAATCTCTCAATAATTAATTCAATGAAATACTAGAATTACTAATGCATTGCTGTAAAAGATTTTCTTGTCTCTTAAAAAAAATTACTTTGTGCAGGACAGTGACTGTTGCTTAACAGATCACTTAGTAAACATTTACATTAAAAAAAATATTTAACAATTGAGATCAAAATTAGAAAAAAACAACACAAATCTTACATGGATCATTAACAAAAAATGCAAGAATAGAATTTTGATTCTGAGCTAGAATTTCGAAGGCAGAAAAAAGAATGAAATTGAATGGCAAATAAAGGAGTGAGAAAAGTTACTAACCTGACATTTGATGCCAGCTTGAGAACAAGAACAGGTTTCTGGGTCACAAAAATTTTTGCAGCCACAACCACAAAATTCCCTTGAAGATCGAATATCACGGCACTCATCTTTCTCCTCCGAGTCAATCTTCCGCACACCAGCAGCTCTCAATAGTGCACGTCTTTGTCTTGTTGGCACAGGCTGGAACAAAATTTTTAAATTTGAAAACTGATCTGTAACTGGGGGAGACGTAATATGGACTTCTGCACTGATGCATGTGTATCTCACCTGAAGAAAGTAGTAACCATCGAGATCCATCTCCTCCTCAGACAGCTCGCTCTGATCCTCTTCAGAGTCTGAATCATCACTGGTGTCTTCACCAACCACACCCAATGCACTATTACTACCACTAGCTGTAGCAGCAGAGGTCGTGTTTTCATCATGCCGCGTGTGATCTGGACTGTTGCGTAACTGCATTAACATATTGCGATGAACTCTTCGCTGCTCAATTGCATGTTCAACAATCGTAAATCGGTGCATATGTGTATGCTCTTGCGCCATCCCGAGAGTTGATCCACCCTGAAAGGAAAGAAAGATGTCATGTTTAATAAAATTCATTGATTTTAACAGTTATAATTTTCACTAGCACAAATTTACCTGAGATGGAACGCATGTGAATCCTTGCAACCGGGGAAAGTAATAGACTGAGACTGAGTCAAAGACAATTGACTTCTTCCTCTTAGGCCGAGATCCACCATCACAGGGAGACGGTGCTGACCTTTTTAAGGTACTTCTCCTTCTGTCTGCATCATTTGAATCACTATTACATCTTGATGAGGTAATGCTGGGAGTAAATTCTTTACTTGTTCCAGCTAAGGCTTTGTCAGATAATCTGCTCATACAAGCCTGTTCATCAGTTGTAGATTCAGTCTTCCCCTGAGCATGGGAGAAGCCTGCAGCAATATCATCTCCTCCCTGACACACCATGTTTGAACCAGAAACCACTTGGCCTACTGTGGCCCCTCTTTCTTTCATACTGAAATCTGACAAAATTGGGGCTAACGTTACAGTGGGGGTCTGCAGGGAAATGTCGTCCTCTTCATCATCTAAACATGTTTTTGCTTCAGGTTCTCCAGGGGGTGTTCTCAAATCATCAAAGGTCGGAATATTGTCATCATTTAAAGTTTCTGTTTCTACAATACAATCTGTTGGCATGGCCACAGAAACCGATGATCTTATAGAACTGGCAATGTCACTCTCAGTGCTTTTGATTCTCTCACTTAGTTCTGACACAAGACTCTCACAAGTAAATTCTCCCACAGCTGTTTCAACTAGATCTACAGAATATTCTGACAAGTCTATACATGTATCACCGGAGTCTTTTGGCAACTTCGAATCATTACTGGTACCTACTGACTGACGTCTGTCTTCTTCAGCTTGTAAACTGACGACAATTTCAGGGCCACCAGGTCCAGGACCACAAATACTTTTAAGTTTGAGTGATTCTGCATCTGCTACATTATGATCAGAATCTCTATATGAGCCTGAACATTTAATACTGTCATTCAGATCCACAGGCTGCTGACTTTCAAAAGCAAATAATTGGTCATTTACAATCACTGACTTCTCCTCATCACTTTTAGAATTACTTAGAGCGAATAATTCCGTAGATTCTGGATGTGGTTCTGCAGGGTAAATCCGTTCTCCTTCTATACATGGAAGTGTCTCTCTATCTTGATTTTCAACTACAAATTTTTGTCCATCACTTCCAGGTCCTGAACAAGGTTCTTCAGTGGAGTTAGAAAATGGTGTTTCTGTTGACTCTGATCCGAGACCAGAATCACTGCCATCAAATCGGTCATGAGATTCAATCAAAGTTTCTTGGTCTTCTAGATTTTTAGAATCTATCTGCAACTTTCCTAATAAATTAGCTGAGGACCCACTTTTAACTTCAAAATTAACTTTAGATTTCAAACAAACATGACCATTTTGCACAACAGTTCCCAGATTAGAAAACTGTAAATTTCCATCTTTGTTTCTATCACTTTGCACTTCTTTTTCTGAGGCACTGGAATTTACATCCACCACGGAACACACTTTGTTTGGATTCAGCGAGTATTCAACATTTTTACTTTTGCTTTGAAGTTCGTGACATGTTCCCTCTTCCATGTCACCACAATAATTTTCTTCAATGGAATCATTTTCTTCTCTATTGCCCAAACAAGACAAAAGGCATACAGGCTTCGATTCAGTAACACTTCCAGAAGTCACAAAACCATCTTCCACTGTTAGGGTTTTACTTAACTGAACTTCTTGGTTTGAAAGACTGGTGACACCAATTTGTTCTCCTATTCCTGCTGGCTGTCCACTGTCACTGCTGTCTTTCAGCCGAGGACATGTTTGGTCCTGAACACACCTGACTTCTACGATCTCCTCTTGTCCGTTTGTCTCTGTAACAATATCATCCAGAATGTCTGTACTTTTATATGTCATATTGGCTCGATCATGAGCATCTGGATGTTGAGGAGGGCTTGTAGTTGGACTGGCAGGATGGGTGACCGATGGGCTCGCCAGTCGAGCAGGCATTGAGACCAGCGAGGAAACAACAAAAGGTGTACTTCGCCCCGACTGGTCGCCTGCGGATGTGTCCATGGCCCAGCCGGTACCCACCTACACAAATAGCAACATAGCATAAATAAATATGCTCTCCTCCTGCTGCTCATCATGTGTGCCACAGCATTTGCATAATTGAAAAGCAAAGCTAAGAATGCCGCAAGCCCTCTCTGATTGTACTGTTGCCAGATGCCAAAAATTTGTAATCAGGTAAACTGTGGCTATCAAAAATACCACTAAATTCCTGTAATTTTTTGAAATATATCTCTTATTTTATATGCTTGCACCAAATTTGGAAATGGTTAGGAATTCAGACTCCACTTGAGATTAATCAAAAATTATCAGCAATTTCAAAGATGTGCACTTCACAGATAAGGATTAATCAGATTTTACTTGAAAGGTTAATAATGTACAACACAAAAAATTATTGAATTTAAGATTTTTACAAATAATGTTCACTACTGTGTTAGATATGAGCGGAGGCGGAAGCATGAAGCTGAGTGGAAGATCACAAAAAGACACTTACTAGGAAGAACCTTTAAAGAGGTGATTGATGACGGGAGCCATAGTTGCAGTCCTTTTTCATGTGGTCTGACTAGTTCTCTTCTGCACTGGAACAGGAGGAGCACATTGCAAATTAGTCAAAAATTGTATTCACTGACTTACAAAGAAAATCTTAAAATAACTTTTTGGGCTTGGAACCTTGCTAAGTTCTGAGAAAGTAAAGATTGAATGGAGTGAAAATTTGAAATTTTTATGTGAGTTAAAAATTGTTTTTATAGGGTCAAAAAAATTTAAATCACGACAAAAAATAATTGTGTATCAAGAACAATAAGTTAAGGTGTGAGGATGTGAAATTTTTAGGTGAATTAAAAATTGTTTTCAGTGAGTAAAAGACAATAAATCAAGAAAAAAAATGTATGGATCACGAACATGTAAATACATCAATTAAACAAGATGAAACACGGAATATAAAGTTGTGATGAAGGTAACAATGAATGTGCATGTACAGAAAATTTCTATTTTGCCCAAAAGTAAATGATATGTGAATCACCAGCAAAACTCCTATCATTCACCATAGAGTAAAAAAACACAACAACAAAGAATCAACTTAAATAGGAACGTCATGAAAAGCTGTTAATAGAGCAAGAAGACAACTGTATTTTAGACACTTTACTGTGAGTTTATGTTGAGAAAGAAAGTAAAAAATTCCTGGAGTCCTCAATCGCGCCAATTAGCACACTAAGTCATTAAAACCGGGATATATAATAACAACACAAAGCACTCTCCAACAGATATGTATTAAATCAGCCAGATGAAACTTTTCTCGAAAAAGCGCCGACAAGCAACATTAAACTTCACTTTTTGACCCAACTTACACGGCAGGTTAGGGGCCTCGATTCGAACCGATTAAAAATATGAGCGGGAGGAGAAGAACAGAAAGAAAAAGCTCACCAGGGCCGTCCAGATGACAGCACCGAGCGGCGAAAGGGGAAAGCGGGCGGTGCTTCAAGTCGCAACCCAGAGGTCACCACTAGGGAGTCCGTCAGGTTCAGGTCCAGACAGTCAAGCGTTGGGCCAGCACTATTAATTACTCCAAATGCACAATCAATAATTGGACGAAACCGGAGCACTGGGATGGGAGGGGGGCCAGAAATCGGGACAGGAGGCGGCGACCAACTGTGTGCTCAGCGGCTGGCGGCTCGCAGCGGACTGAACCGAGCGGAAGCCGAGCCGAGCCGAGCGCCGAGCTGACGGACTTGCCTGCGTGCTGCAGCCGCTACCGCCGCAGCACCCCTCTGCCCCCGCGGCAGTCGCCACCGCTACAACCGCCACAGCAACGGCCGGCCGTACCGTCACAGCAGCGTCCCGCCCCGCCCCTCCAGCCCCCGCTATGCCCCGTGCCTCAGCGCCGCGCCGACCCCTGTCGTCCCCTCCCCTCCCGTCCCCTCACCCTTCCCCTCCCTCCTACCTCTATGCCGAACCACCGCCGCCTACTTGCCGAGTTCATGGACTCGGTGCGGCATGGAATACCGAGGGAATACGCTTCTATCGCCCCAGACCAGACTAGAGACCGGTTCAAAGCGAAACAGGTGAAGGCGCCGATTACTTACATGGAGCGAAAGGAGGACTGCGGGGGGAGCGGGGGGGGAAGAGGAGTTAGGAGTGCAAAAGTAGCCCAAACAGGTGATATAGTTTATGAATGCCCCTA
>CABIKL010000256.1:0-26154 GCA_902196195.1 Aptinothrips rufus | reverse complement strand
GCGCCCCCCCCCCCCCCCCCCCCCCCCAGCTAGCCGGCCTCTATTCTCCATTCGCTCCTCTCATGGACAAAGTGAGGATTCACTCGAACAAGGGCAAGGAACAATATTAGCACGGCATGACGAGGTCTGGCTGAACTCTCTCCGGCGCGGACAGCTGACTGGCACAGAGCCCGACCACAGTCTATTGTTTGTCCTTCCCTCGCCGATAGTGTAACCTACATTACACACGGGTGTTGGGTGGCCTACCTACACGGCGTTAGGTGTCTCCGTCGCGGTCAGGAGTCTAGTTTGGCTTACATTCCGAACACTCTGAAAGGCAAAATAAAAAGAAGTATCCAAACCTACGAAATTTTCAAAGAATATTTTATAGACTAACCCTGCCTATTGCGCAACGTCTAAGCATATATGGATGTAACGCTTGTTGCGTGGAAGATGGTAAGCAAGGTTTGCCTCCGAAATTTTCTTACTTTTGGAAACGCGAAGAAAAAGTCCAGGGTCAGTTCGAGGGAAAATCGAATACCCCTATCTGGCCTTTTGGGAAGAGAGTTCAATGTAATCCAAATCTTCATTCGCTCAACCCTAAATGATCTCAGACTAAGCTTCGTATTGAGCTAAAATACAGTGTTCGTGTCTTCCCCTGGTCGATTCTGCGAGTAAAGCAGGAAGCAGATACGAGTGCTTGCACAGGTGAATTTCAAGAAATTGTAAACTGAGTGACTGTCTTTTGCTGTCCAGGATGGCGGTGTCCTCCGGCCACTGGCTCGTGGACGCGCTGTGCGGCGTGGCGGTGCTGGTCTTGCTGCTGTACTACTACGCCACGGCCACGTTCCGGCACTGGGCGCGGCTGGGCGTGCCGCACCTCCGCCCCGAGCCGCTGTTCGGCAACATCAAGGACATCGTGCTGTTCCGCGAGCTGCACGTGTACGGCTACCAGAAGCTGTACCACCGCTTCGAGGGCCTGCCCTACGCCGGCATCTACCAGATGCGCACGCCCTCGCTCATGCTACGCGACCCGGAGGTGATCAAGCAGTTCCTCGTCAAGGACTTCCAGCACTTCCACGACCGCGGCATCTTCTGCGACCTGGAGCGCGACCCGATGAGCGCCACGCTGGTGAACCTGCCGGGCCGCAAGTGGCGCAACCTGCGCAACAAGCTGACGCCCAGCTTCAGCTCCGTCAAGCTCAAGAACATGGTGCCGCTGCTCAACGAGTGCGCCGACGCGCTGGTGGCGTGCGTGGCGGCGGGCGCGGCGCCCGGCCAGGACGAGCACCAGGTCGAGATGCGGGAGGTGATGGCCAAGTTCACGACGGACGTGATCGGGACGTGCGCCTTCGGCCTGCACTTCAACACGCTCACGGACCCCGACTCGCAGTTCCGCGAGATGGGCAGGCGGGTCTTCCTGCCCACCTACAGCCGCACGGCCATCCACCTCACGCGCGTCTTCTTCCCGAGCCTGCTCAAGCTGCTGCACCTGCGCACCGTCAGCAAGGAGATCACCGACTTCTTCGTCTCCGTCGTCCGGGACGTGATCCGCTTCCGCGAGGAGCACGGCGAGGTCCGCAACGACTTCATGCAGCTGCTCATGCAGCTCCGGCAGCAGGAGCGGCGTGACGACCAGGCGCCCGGCACGGACATCAACGGCAACGTGACCAAGGAGGACGCCGTCGGTGAGTCGGGGGGCATCGTGAGGGGTGGGGGAGACAATAGGGTATTCCAATGATAGCCAGACCGGAAATAAGAAAAACAAAACGACACAGCCAGCGGGGCAGAGGGGTATTCCCGCTGCAGCTCCCCGCTCCCCCGCTGGCCGTGTCGTTTTGTTTTTCTTATTTCCGGTCTGGCTATCATTGGAATACCCTATTACAATGAAGGACAATGAGCACCAGTGACCCAGCTCCACCCTTACTTTTTTTTACGAACAAGTGTGTCATACTAGGAACAAAAAGCAGCCGTTATAGTTACGGTTATACAAACGACTAAAACTGTTCGTACTTTTCGGAACATTTTATCTAAATCCAGACTGCTGAGTGTGGTTCGGAATTCAAAAGCCATCCCGAAGTTTGTAGAAGTTTTGAATAAAATGTACGAATGTGCACTTTATTCGTCACCTTCACAGCCTGGTCAATTTCTTCCGCTCCTCTCCAATTTGTTTCTCCTCTCGTCTGCAGTTTTGGATGACGAGCTGCTCACGGCGCAAGTCTTCATCTTCTTCGTAGCGGGCTTCGAGACGTCGTCCTCCACCATGAGCTTCTGCCTGTACGAGCTGGCCGTCAACGAGGACGTGCAAGAGGCGGCGCGCAACGAGGTGGACTCCATCCTCGCGGAGCTCGACGGCCAGCCGTTCACCTACGAGCACGTCTCGCAGATGACCTACCTCGAGAAGGTGCTGCTAGGTAAGCGGGGCGGCTCAACACTCGGCATTGCACCTGACTTTATTTCTTAGCGGGGATGAGGGGCGAGGATGGGCGCATACTACCAAATACCGCCTACTTAGCGCGAGGCGACGCTCTTCGTGGCCTGTGCGTAGCTATCTAAATGGCTACAAATTTTTCACACATCATCTAGGAAATTATTAAGTTTATGGCCAGCTATATCGGTGTCACTAAGCCTAAATCTTCGTCCACATTGTATGAACAGAGACCATGCGGAAGTACCCTCCGGTGCCGGGCCTGGTTCGCGTGTGCACGAAGCCCTACACGGTCCCGGGCACCAAGGTGCACATGGACAAGGGCTCACAAGTCCTCATCCCCAGCTTCGCCGTCCACCGCGACCCCAACATCTTCCCGGACCCAGAGCGCTTCGACCCGGAGCGCTTCAGCGAGGAGGGCCGCAAAACTTGGCACCCCTTCGCCTACCTGCCCTTCGGCGAGGGCCCCAGGATCTGCATAGGTAACACAGAAAAACAAAAACCCAGAATCTGGGGCAACTCAACTCAAAAACAAATAAAGAAAAATTATTTTTGACTTGATTTTGAGACCTGTTGCAAAATGATCAGGAAGCTTCGAAACGAGTTTTAGAATAGGTCTCAAAATCACCTCCAAAAATTATTTTTTTTCACCGTTGGTTTATGGGTTGAGTTGCCCCAGATTCTGGGTTTTGGTTTTTCTGTGAACTTGAATACGGTACTCGGTGCGAAGCCTGGCTGCTTCGTGCCTCGGCCTCGGAGGATGTCGTCTCTATCTAATTCTAATTGAACTGTCTTGCCCTGCCCAGGCGCGCGCTTCGCCATGGTGGAGATGAAGCTGGGGCTGGCTCGTCTGCTGCAGCACTACGAGCTGCGCCCCTCCCCCGAGCTGCCCGTGCCCATGCGCTTCGACCCCAAGGCCTTCGTGCTGACGGCGGAGGGCGGTATTCAAGTGCGAGTCAAGCGGCGACAACCGTGCGCCACGTGAGGGATACCCCGCGCTAACGGCGATACTCCGTGCCTCGAGAGACTTCCAAGGTTCATTACATGAAATGCATGCACTGAGGAGATACTCTGTAGCTTAAGAAACACTGCGTGTATACCGCAAGCAGACCGAGGACTGCGCAGGGCGGCATTCCCTTTCAAAGGCGATCAAGTACGGGAATCGACGTGAGAATAAGAATCGCACAGTCAGGCCAAAGCTGTAGGAAAGACCAGAATCGACTTGGCTGGCTCACATCGTATGCCACACTAAAGACTGGGTCTACTTGCGTTGACTGTAAGAACAGTGAGAAGCAAATACCATAAACCTCTCCAAATGCGACGTTAAATTAGGAATAAAATCTTGTAAGTTAATTTGCCAGCCAGACCATTGGCTATTTAAGTTCGGCTGGTATGGTAAGTCCTTGTGTCATTGCTCATTATTTATTGGAAACAGATAAAAGAAAAAGCAGTGCACATCTGCTGCATATTTCACTGTGCTACAGGAAAGAGCAGCAGATATTGTGCCAGAAGGAATGCGTAGTGTAATAATGGTTCCACCCTCTTGTAAGTACGAGAACTGACAGACCTGCATATTACACTTGTTATTATTGTTATGTTTCTGTTGCTATAATAGTTTGAAGTAAAATAAACCACACTCCTTGTTGTGAATGTGTTGGTAAATACAAAGGGAAAGAATTTTCTACAATATGAATGGTTCAATATCCTTTTTATCCTGCACTGGACTATGATTCAACAAGAGAAATGGACATCGAATTGTTTGGTTCTTTTTTTCCTCTTTTCATTTCAAAAGTTTTAACATTGCAAAATTAAAATATATATTTTGGAGCGCTGAAAGGGGACAGTATCAATAATGAAATTATCAGTGAAACCAAAGCCAAGATTCATAAGAGCAAAATTATAAAAATTCACTACACTTTTGTCTAAGTTTTGTTGCACTAATATATTACAATAATATTTTTTAAGGGGTTGAACTATAGATCAAACAACTCACATTATTTAAAAGCAGTTCTCATATCTCTTAATACCATAGTATACAAATCTGGAATCCAAAACTACAGTGAAAATAACATTCTTTGATTGCCATCACAAAAGCAAAAAGTTCATTCAGAGGTACTATGTGAGTAATTTTTGGATGCGTACTTGAAGAAGAAACATTCTCGGAGCGCTCGCAACCCAGATTGTCCGTGTTGCCAGCATCACAACTGGAATGGGTTTGAAGCGTATGAATGCAATAACCAAATGCGGAGTTCATTAAAAGATCCTTGTCAAGTGGAACGGGGAGAACGTTTGCACATCTCAGCCACCTCTCCGCAGGCCCTGGGACGGGCGGGCCGCTGGCGGGTCTCGGCTGGCTCGTGTGCTCCCCGCCTCCCGCCTCGCGCCTCGCGCACTGCTGCCAGCGGAGGAGTACTTGTTGTCGTCGGGAGGAGCCGCCGCGGCTCAGTTCCGGCCGCGCGGCCTTCTGCCGCCCCTCGGGGGGCCACCAGGCCGCGACCCTCGGCCGCGACCCCGCATGGGCCCGCTGGAGCCCCCCCAGGACCCCCTCGGTGACGACGAGTAGCCGCCGCCCCAGCCGCGTCCCCTGCCCCTGTACCCGCCGCGGTGGCTGCCGCCATCCACGTCGTCCGCGTCCTCGTGGGCCAGGTCCTGGGGGGCGCCGTCCTCGTCCCAGGACTCCTGGTTGTAGCGCCGCCGCTTGGAGCCGTGGTAGCCGTCCTCGTCCGCCGCGGGCTCGTGCATGGGCGGGAGGGGCGGCGTGGCAAGAAGCCCGCCCCGGGGGGTCTGCAGCAGCCCCCGGCTCGGGCCGCGCATGGACGCATCCCAGCTACGGGGGCCCCGCGGAGGGCCGCCACCCCGCGCCCCGCGGGGGAAGGTCTGCGAGGAGGGCGACCCGCGCCCTCGAGCACCCCACCGGCCAGGCCCGGCCCCGGAGTCGTCGTAGTCCTCCTCGCCGACGTCGGCACCCCCAGAGCTCCACCGGCCACCGCCGTAAGACGAGCGGCCGCTCCGGCCGTAGGAGGGCTCCTCTTCGGGCGCCGCCTCGTCCTCATCGTAGTCGTAGCCTCCCCGACCGGGGCCGGAAGAATGGGCTCCGTCCTCCGGTGCGACCGGAACGCGGAAGTCCGTGTCCTGCCCGCCCTGCCCGGCCTTGAACTGGCCCGGCGCGGGGAATTTACCCAGGAGTCCGCCCTGGGGGCGGTGGGCTGGCCTCGACTGCCGGCGGTAGTCCTGGTCCTCGCCGGCCGCGCTCTCAGCGGCTCCGGAGGCGGCGGCGCCGTGCATGGTGCGAGGGTCACGGTCCTGTGGGAGAGACACAGCGGCACAGCGGCCAGTGAGTCGACGAGAGTCTGGAGGTGACCTAGAATGCTCAAGAATGATGCCAGTTCTCACCGCAAGCAGAAGCCCGGATCGTCGCTGGTCAAGATCCTTCATGTAGGAAGGAACGGCAGGACTTCTACCGAGAATCCCGCTCGCTCCTGCAGGAACTCCAGGGGCTAAACCTAATAGACTAGGAGCCGGTTGTGACGGTTGACGCATATCCTTATCGCCATTCCCCGCGGACCTCATGTCTTGATCGCTGAATTCCCTGATGATGAAAAATCGTATTACATCGCTTGAATTTCGAGATAAGGTCATAAGTCAAGAGTTTTATCTTTTATCAAAGAAAAAGCAACGACCATATCCTACCTTCCAGGCATTCGCTGCTCCCGTAAGTCTTGATCTCCAAATGCATGATTCGAATCTTGGTCACCTAGGGTTTGATAAATTTCCTCCTCCTCGCTCATAAATCTCTGGTGGATAGCGTCTGTGTCGTCCTCCTCATAGCCTTCATGGTAGTCTTCCTCCTCGTACTCCTGCATGCCATAACCGTCCCTATAGTCATCATCATCGTCATCCTCCTCGTTGTGGGACCCCCGCGAGCGAGCTCGGCCCCGATCCATATCTCGACCCCTTCCTCGGCCGCGACCTCTCTCAGGCTGCAAGAACACAACCGGAATCAATAATAAAATAACGAAATAATCATAAATACTTTTTACTTTACACTTGCACAAACCAATTTTTGTGGAGGTATATTTGGAGTGGACAGCAGTGGTGGTCTCCTTGGTAGTTCATATGCCTTTAGAGATCTCAACTCATTGTCCACTGCAGGGTCTTCATGATAATATTGGGTAGTCTCATCATGAGCTATGTCATTTACTAAGTCCTCAACAGCACCACAGTTGATGAGGCGGTAGATGGCATCAGCACCACCATTAATAGTGCGAGCCAATATTGAATCAGCTGAAAAAAAAAAAAAAAAAAAAAAGATTAATCACTGAAAAGGACACAGAAAAAAGTCCCACCAAAATGAGAACTATAATTTGAAAATGAAATATATTGAAGCTTCTAATCTAACATCACACTTCTGAATCAAGTTTGATGCAAACAGGGAGCATATTAAAATAAATACATTGGATAAATCTGAGAAACTTACGAGCTACAGGTAACACTTTTCCATACATGAAGAGGGCTGTTGGTTCCAACTCTGTGACGGGAACTACCCCTGGTACCTTTTCTACTATTTGCTGAATCATCTTTGCAATAGCATCTTGGTCAGCTTCACGGTTTTCACCATTTTGGTCATCATCTCCGTTTTCTATGGTCAAGAGCAATAAAGCAGAATTAAAAAATGAACACTGAAGATATGTAAAATATATCACATTAATACATATGCAGCAACTGTGTTTCACGTGCAAAATAAAAAATTACACAACGAGGGAAATATTTGTCACTTAATTGAATGAAATGTATCTTTAACACTGATTATACACACTCACTGAATGAATGAACTCCATAACCATTCTGTTCAATGAATTGGGGAATGTATGGAGGAGAATATTGAGGAAACTGATGACTGGAACTTGACTTCACAGGGAGGCTTGAATGTCGGGTTTGGAATGAAAAATAAGACTGCTGAGGTGCACCGAAGGGTGCACTTGCAAGAGGTGGTGGATTCATGGCAGGGGAAAAATTTGGGGTGAAGATGGGCGCAGATCCACACTGCTGTACAGGTGGTTTACTCCATCCATTAAAGAGCTTAACTCTGCCTGGATAGTTTTCAAAATTCAGTGCACATTAAGAGATACACAAGTTTGATGCTGGGGATTTTTAAAGGAACCTCTAAATGACATGTACAAGAAAAATCATGAGAGAAATAATTTCCTTACCTTCATCCATATTAGGTCGGGCTGTGTCATTCCACTGAGCTTGGAAATTTCTTGGAATAGGTTTAGAATATGGCACCTAAAGAACAGAAATGAGTCCAGAATTATGATCGATGATGGAGATAATAAATCAAAATAATTTAAGATGATACAAACTTTAACTATGCCAGGAACAATAGAACATGCATAAATTTACGGTGAAAAAGAAAATGGTTAAATGTAACAAGTAAATTCAGCACACTTTAAAGTAACTTTATGTAAGCATGTGGTTTCTCATGCAAATAGCTAACTGTCAAAGTACATCAAATGAAATGCAGACAGGGTTGCAAGCACAAGTTTCATCACCTTTGGACGCCGTGTGTTGTTGGCTGCTGGGTTCCATCTCATACCGGGATATCCCTGAAGCACAACCCACGACATTCACACAACATTACACAACTAACTAGCATCATTCCCTACTTTCACTCCCAGGCCCATGCCTTGCTTTTTTTAAGGTTCTAACATGGAAGAAAATGCAACTAAATAGCACCAGCAGACTGAAATTATGAAAGACTCATTTAGCTAAAAGAACGGTAATCAGGAAGAATATTAAATTATGTGAGTGCAGGGCTGAGCTCTGTAAATCTAGGTTCGCACTACATAGTGACATGCATAGTGTTAGACTTCGTATGTTACCCTTCGGTTCATGCTTTATCTATACTATTTCAGAAAAATATTATTGACTGAGAGAATAATACCGCATGCCAAACCAAGAAAAGACTAAGTAATGTTACTGTTACCATCTATGATGGGAGAGACAACATGCAGTTTCATATTGAATCGAAGCCAAAAAGGAAAACAGTTACCTTCTTGATAAGCGGTTGCTTGCAATTTCTGTCATCCATATCAAAATCAAGTCCTGGGATTGCTCCATCCAAACTTGAAGTAGAGACTGATAATTCAGGAAGGTCATTAGGGTTTTCTACTTTGTCTTCAGGACCCATACCAGGAATAACAGATGTGTCATCTGCAAAGTAAAATAGAAATGAAAATCTATCCTCCTAAATATTACATGAGATGAGGAAACAGAAAACCAACCTTGTTCCATTTCTTCCAGCCCACCAACACCCGCAGGCATATTATTAAGATTATACTTATCACGCATCTGATCCCCTGGACGATTTCGAGTCCAAAATTTGCTAGTATGATCATTAGAACCTGAACAGAGAATGTGGCCTAATGGATGCCAAGCAAGAGTCCAAACTATGCTGTCATGGGCTTGCTCAATAGCTCCTACCTCCTTATCCGCCCTTTATTTATAACAGAAGAAAAATGAATTAATTGTATCACAGCAACAAAAATGCATCATGAAAATAATTAATTAGTACATACCCAACATGCCAGAATAAAATGGCCCCATCAGACCCACCACTGGCAAACAAGCCCTCATGGTATGGATGCCATGCAACACTGCTAGATTCCTTCTTGTGACCACGGAATGTTTGTAGTTCTTGACTCAGTTGTCTTATGTCAAATAATTTAAGCAGGTGATCACGGGATGCAGTAACCAGCCAGTTTCCATTGCTGTTCCATTTCACATCCATGACAGTACTTTTGTGGGCATGCCTATCAAAAAACAATCACTTTCATTCAATTTCATGCTCAGGATATAAGAGTCTAGCTTTTTTTAATACTGCTATTTCATATTTTCAAAACTGACTGAATTTACTCACAAGGTTGCTAGGGACTGCCCTGTTTTGGGATCCCATAGTTTCACTGGCTGTTGATTATCCTTACTACCAGAAACTATAAGACCTTTCTGTGGATGCCAATCAACACATTTTACATCAGCACCGTGGCCTAAATCACGCACAAAAGAGGATGACATAAGTAAATACAGTATTAAATTGGGATGAATGTTCAAGAGGCAAGTAAATGAAATTGAAACATGAGAGAGGTAATTAATAGTAACAAATATGGAGTTAGAACTTGGTAAAGTAGAGGCAACGGTGTATTCACTTGAACTTTCACTCTACATACTGGTTATAAAGTCATGAAAGCTCAGAGCACATTAAAAGAACGAAATGTTCAAAATAAGCCATCATGACATCAGAAATTTAAGGACTTGAAAAAAGAACATGTTAGTTTCTCTCCTCAGAGTTTATCTGAGATATGTCAGTAATACTAACCCCGCAATATCCTCTCTTCATGGCACCGAAGAAAGTCCCAGACACGAATAGTTCCATCATCTGAGCATGTTGCGAACTTAGAATCTGACGGGCTGAAGCTGTTAATGCAAACATGATAGAAGGTATAAAACTCCAAACAAAAGCATCAAAATTTGCGTTGTGGAATGTGCACAAAAATTAAACTTTTGGTCCTTGTTGAACTTGATAATCAACTGTGGCTACAGAAATATGTGACATAAAACCTCTGATAATTCTAGCCCTTTGCATAAGTAAAAAATACTTCACAATATTAGAGCAGAGCCTAGTCTAAACCTTGTTTTCTTTGTATCGGCAAAATCAGAATTTTGCATGTGAACAAAATTTATCAATTAGCATGCATAGCAGAAACAGACAAGATATGTGTGTAGTAAGATTTTAGAAATCAGAACTGCACTTGTTAAATTGTGCTCTACCCACAGGAAGTATGACAAGAGGTCTAAAATGATGCCTTGAAAATTGACTAACAAGGAATTACAAATTCAATTTAATGTGAGCATATTGGACATTAACTTTAAAACTCCTATTATCAACTGACTGGATGAGGATGACTATCACTTTGTTCTCACATTTAATTAATGATACTACAAAAATTAAATGGATAACCCCAATCTCTAACTTCATTTTGTACCATATTAAAAAAACATTGATGATGTTCTTTTTCATTTGGAGTTAATTTCTCTATGAATCTTCATTTTAAATGTTAAATTTTTTACTCATGTGCTTCTTTTACTCAAGAGGACTTTGAAAATAACCATAAATTTAGTTTTAAAAAATGTTATCATATATTCAAAGAATGAGAAGCCCGGGTTTTATGTCAATAACTACGAAGAAATGACTGTCATCACTCATTTATTGCTGAGCTAAGACTTACATCAGTTACAAGTAAGAAAAAAATTGGGCGACTAGGAAATATGCCTTTATTAAGAAATTAAAGAAAAATGTAAGTTTCAACAATACTGGTAGGTCCCTTCAGTCTCATCTTTACAACAATGAAGAACACACATACTTTATGTTTAAAAAGAGTCCTTATTCGCTTTGGCAGCAATTCATTTCTTTATTAAGAGCATACCAAAGACAAACACAACTTCATCACACCAGCAAACCAATAATCACAGATAGTAATCATTCATTATTGAAACAAAAAAAAAAAAAGGTTGCATTGTTTGGAAGAACATATGGGAACATCCATATGTAAATGTATTCTTTGTCCAGCAATGGAATCCAACAGTAGCTCTAGTCTTTCAAAATTCTCTTAACAGCATGCAGCCCCTCTTCATCTAATTTTTATTTTCTCAAAGACAAATGAAGTCCATATTTCAGAATGGATCTGCCTCACTGGAGTCATAAATTGAATAAATCTAAGTTTTGGAATGATCCTTTGAAGACTTTAAATTAATTTAAAGATTCTAAAAAAATATCAAGCACTACCACAATTCAGTGAAACAGATCAATCTTTTACGTGAATGAGTGTGGAGGAAATGTCCGTGTTTGATAACTGGCTACTGATTAAAAGGAACAATGTGAACGAAATCAATAGGGATAGCATAAGGCGCTGATTTGAAAAAGGGACCATGATCTTTCATGATTGGACTAAGCCACCACCAAAACAATGATAAAATTTGAAGAAGACAGTATACATTACATGCAGGAAAAAGATTGCATCTAAGCTGATGTGGCAAAAGACTTGCATTGACACAGGTATCACAGAGGACTAGAATTGTTATGTAAGAAAGTTCGAACACATGTCTCTGGGGATCATGTGAATCAAGCTGGAATCAAAGCAGCCGCATGTCTGCAACCAGCCAGAGGCACTTAGGAGCACTCGGCCGGTGGGATAATGATAGCACAGTATGTAAAGAAGGGGATTAATGGCATTTAAGTAAATCAAGTTTGAAAAAACTTGGTAACAAAGATTTTTAAGTCAGATGTCAATGTAAAGGACTAGGACTCTATTAACGTTTAAAAGTATGAGGTTCTTTTTTCTTTTCCACGGGAAGACATAATTCCTTTTCTTATTCATCTCCAGTAACAACCAATAAAATACAATAAGAATAGAGCAGAGCCGAGTGGCAAGAGAGCAGTACCTTATACCACGAACAGCCTCCTTATGTCCCTGGAACATCTTCACATTGTTCATGTTGGACTGCCAATACTTGACATAACCAGCATGATCTGCCGTAACCATCCACTGTTCATTGTGAGACCAGACCATCGTTCGGACTGGAGAGTCATGTGCCTGAAACAATCAAGAGTAAAATTTGAAAAATTTGAAAAAAATTTTCTCTGCGCACTTCTCAATTGGCAGTTACTAGATATGAGTAATGATTTGTAGCTTGTTGGTGCACTTATAAAAGGAAGCCCAATAAAACCTAAGCATAAGCTCACAGACAAATTTTCAAATACATATTTGTACCATGGGCCCTGACATCCATCAAAATTTGACCCAAAAGTCTTGTGTTAGAGCTTCTGAAATACATTTAATTTATCCTCACCTGCAAGATTGTTTCAAAATTGAATGTCAATCCATTCCACAAAGTGAATTCTCCACTGGAAGCACCTGTGACCAGTCTTCTACCCTCTGGAGTCCATGCCATGCAGAATACAGGACAGCGCATTTTGTTTGTAGCTGTTTTAACAAATCTTGTTGTAACAGCATTCATAGGGTTATCCTCATAACTTCTAGGAGGTTGTAAATCGGGATAGTACAAAACATCAGGTTGAAGAGCTCTTCTATCTCTAAAATCTCTTTGCCATACTCTTGCCTATGGACATAAATAGGGATGAGATGTATGAATTTGAGCAGACATTACATTGTGAATTTACACGTTCTTGTTCAGAACAAACTCAAAGAGATAGATTGATGTAATTACATAAAAACTGAAAATTGCAGGTATCATTGCACACTTGCCTCTAATAATTTAATGATTGCAGCATTATAATCTACAGTTTTCCTCATGACAGATTTCCTCAGCCTTTTTCCATCAAACTCAGGGTCAAGGCTTGGTCTAGGATAAGGACGAAAGGGCTGGAAGAAATGCTGCTGTCTTAGACCCGCCTGAGGAATACCTGCAGGTGGCCCTCCGCTGTTGTACCGATTGAAATGATGTCCGGGACCACCATGACCAGGGTGTCCAGGCATACTGGGAGGAGGCACAGCCATATTGGGAGGAGGTAGAGACAGATTTGGAGGAGGTCCGCCTATCGGAGGAGGCATTGCCATTGCCATGTTTGGTGGAGGTGAGGTGAAATGAGCAGTTTCCATCATTTTGTGTGGAAATGAACTAAATAAAACATGACATTCTCACCCATCTCCTCAGGCACCTGGAAAGAAACGAGCACTAAATAAATGAAAATTGGCAATACCTTCAAGAGACTCATATGAACGAACCAGAATGATAATAGAGCAACAAAAAAAGTAACAAACAGTAAAATTTGGGCTGCATTTTCAACCAGGACAGAGTAAATTGGGAAGGGAAGGGATGTCGCGACAGCGTCAACATATAAAAAGGTCGTTCATCCTTACGAAATGAGATTACAAAGTTCTTCCGGTTTCAGAAGAGAACAAGAATATGTTGATGATGCTTAAGAGTGCTTTGCTGGCAGAGCCTACCATTCTAACCTTAGAACTGAACAAGCATGCATCATGTCAACGGACACATGCACAAAATTATTGTTCAATACAAGTTGGTAGAAAAGGCGACAGACTGTCTCAATGTTGTGGGTTGAGTTTTTAGGGTTCATGAACCTTGAGGAGAAAGCAACATAAGAAATAAAAGCTGTTTGAGCGGCATCCTTGTGTAACGTTAATCAGGAACACACCAACTAACACAATGTCGTTTTCAGCCAGGGTGCATACCAAAAGAAAGGGATTCTATACCTACCTACGAAAATTAATGGACATCTCAAACGAAATTAAATAAGTACAGCGTCAAAAATCAACAGGAATCGGCTTTATTTCAGAGATTATCAATGCCGTCGACAATTAACCCTGGATTCTTCCGCCATTGCAGAACATCGGGTGCTTTCCTCAATATCCAAGAAAATGGTTTGAGTTGTGTTAGCAGCCAATGGCCATGATTGACCACGCACAAGAAAATTACTTACAAAGAGTTGCACTCGCATCAGAAGCAGTCAGAAGGTCAAAAGTTATACGAAATGTCAAATTTTTTTTTAAATTGTTTCTTTATAAATTTATGTTGATGCGAAACAGATAAGTCAACATATCTTTTCTAAAACCCTCTATGATATTATTACGTTCGGTCCGATACAGTCACGCATGAGCATGTAGTTAGGGGCAAAAGCACAGCAAAACAAGGGACGGTCAGCTGACGCACGTTGACGCTGCATTGACATTTTGGCACATGTGTTCAAAAATCGAGGTTCAAAAGATGGTATTTTTGCTGTCTCTATGATATGACGAATGCCTGTAAATGGCTACACCATCTTAGTGTCATACATAGAGTTCAACCGTCCAAGGAGACCATGAATAATGAAGATCACCTCTCTGAGGTAGGTTAGAAGTCAAATTTTGAGTCGAATTTCTGTTTATACGGTGATCTTCATAAAACCTTTCGTGTCACATTATGAAATAAAAATGACGAGCTTCCTGGGAAGATTAATACTTCGGTGATTTAAATGTTTTCTGTATTTCATCCATGATGAGGCAAGATTGCATTACTCTAATTTTCCATCATTATTTCTTCTTAGAAAAGCTAAATTGGTTCGAATTAAGTTTGTTTTTAATGTTTTGTACCAGCGGACCCCCCTTTTGTTACTGAAGCATCACTATACAATTACCCATTCTTTCATCTTATCCTCAGGATTCTGGAGATGGTTCATCACCAGCCACTTCTGATGATGTTACCTCCAAAGGAACTCCCGAAGACGCGGAAGTGTCTTCTGCTTTCAAAGCTCAGGAAGATAAATCCAAGTTCAGATGTGATGTCTGTGGCAAAGTTTACCGTCATAAATCTGATATGTTGAGGCATCATCGAAGTCACGTGGAGGCAGTAGTCAAATGTCCTCAATGCCCTGCTTCGTTTCCAACAGAGTCATCCTTAAAGAAGCACACAGCAGCAAAGCACAGTACAGAAAGCCGAGATTTTGGTGAACATTTTCTTGCTGGTTTAGCCGTATTAGGTTCTAATCCTGAAGTGAGTGAACAAATGTCATCTGAAACAAAAAGTGATTTGCAATCTTCAGAAAGTTTGAAAGGTTATCCCTGCAATCCTTGTGGATTGAGGTTTAGAGACAAAAGAGCTCTTGAAAGACATAGCAAACAGCATTCAGAAGTTGTCGAAAATACCGAAAAGCCCAAAGGGTATCCATGTGATCAGTGCGAAGAACGCTTTAGGGATAAGAGAAGCTTGGAACGACACATAAGGCAGCACTCTAAACCCCATGTATGTATTCAATGTAGGGCTCGGTTTGAAACCTATGAAGAGCTCAAAGAACATGAAAGCAAGCATGAAGATATGAAACAATATACGTGTGACAAATGTAAGCAAGTGTATTCCAGTGCTCGTAATCTAAAACGACATCTCCTGACCCAGCATTCAAATGTGAAGCAGCTTAGCTGTCCTGTCTGCAAAAAAGAATTCAATTTTGAAAAGGACCTGAAAATTCACATGAAGAGGCATGAAGAAACTACTTGTAACCAATGCACAGCTGTATTTGATACGGAGGATGAACTCAAAAATCACGTGTGCACCATGCAATGTCATTTTTGTATGGAGATGTTTGCATCAAAGACAGCATTGGAAGACCACATGTTAAATCTTCATGCAACAGAATTGGAAGAAGAGCATAGTGATGACTATCAATTAGATGATGATGATGACGATGATGACTTTGATGATGATGAGATCAATGATGATATAAATTTTGAATCTAAGACTGCTAATGCTGGTGGAGATGATGAGGAAGGAGATATCGAAGATGAAGAAGAAGAAATGGTGAGAACTCCAGAAGATGTTGGGTCTGAAGTAGATTCTGATGTGGAAAATGGTATGAATGAATTTGACAACGCTCAGGATGACACTCCTCTTTGTATTGCTTGTGGAACATCATTTCACACAACAAAAGACCTCAAAGTTCACATGATGGAACATGCAAGCAAGCGTTCATTTGGTTGTCTGAAATGCAACAAAAACTTCACCACCATGACAAATCTTCGGCGACACTTACAGCACCATGAGAAGAACACTTGCAAGATTTGTGGGCTGTTTTTCATCCATGCTAAATCCTTAGAGATCCATGATTGTGGCTACACTCCATACTGTAATATTTGTCACAGGCCTTTCAATTCTAAGAGAGAATACCGTCTCCACATGTCCACTCATGGAATAACAGAGGAAGATGATAAGAATGAATGTTACAAATGTTCTGACTGCGGCAAAACTTTTGCAAAGTTCATGAATTTTCGGGCACATCGAGCAAATCATACCGGAGAAAAGCCATTTGTTTGTCGCGATTGTGGTGAAGGATTCTTATCTGCTACTGCCCTAAGAATTCACCGCCGAACACATACAGGGAAAACATACTTCAGCTGTCAACAGTGCGATGCCACCTTTGTGTATGAGTTTAAACTCAAGCAACATATGTTAACTCACAAATCTGATGAGGAGATGCCTTTCCACTGCCCTTATTGTCAGCAAGGATTTGTTGCCAAATCAGGCTTATTACGCCATGAAGTGGTTTGTCAGTCACAGTCTGAGGACAACAAAGAGGAGAGTGCAGAAGCTATGCGCAAGCAGAGGATGTATAATAGAAGCAAAGTGGGCAAGAACCCCAACAAGAAATGTAGTGAGTGTGGTGAAACTTTCTTACGTTATGATCAATTTCTTCTGCATATGAGAACGCACAACGACAAAGCCGAACTTCCGCTGCAATGCACATATTGTCCAAAGGGTTTTGTTCACGAGTATAATCGTAGACAGCATGAAAGATTTTGTGCTAAACGATCTGCTGAAGAAAGAGAAGAGCGACTCGAAAAAGAAAGAGATTACAATTTGTACAAGACATTCAAAGGACAGAAGGTGTTCAAGTGTACGGAATGTAAGCAGATGTTCCGATACAGACACAAGTTCTTGTTGCATCAAGAAACCCACAAAAGTGATGGGGAAAAGAAATATCATTGTCTTCTATGTGGAGGTGGATTTGTGTCTAGATCTGGACTTAAACGGCATGGAATGCATTGTGAGAAAAGATCACAACTTGAAAGAGGACAGCGCCAAGAGAAGAAAATAAAGAAAGCTAGCATGTTGCAACATGCGTCGAGCCGAGCATCGGGTGAAGGGAAGAGCCTATGGTGTGCTGATTGTGGTGATGGTTTTGCAGCTAAACAAGATCTCTCAACACACAGACTTTCTTGTGCCAGGGCAATGAATGCAGGAAAGAAAAAAGTGGCTCCTAAAAGCTCCTTGAAAGACTTCAAGTGTCCAATCTGTACTCGAGTTTTTCATTTTGCTCATATATTGAAACTGCATATGGATGCACACAATGGAATCTTTCCTTACCAATGTAAGATGTGCTCACGGGGTTTTACTCTCAAATCCAGCTACCTCCTGCATAAATGTCTGAAAGGTGATGGTTCTGTGGAACAAGAAGCTGAAAGTTTATCTCTGGGTGATGTGGACTCAAATGATGCTGACATGGAAATTGATACCTCTATTAGCCAAGAAGAGCCTACCAATGAGGAACATGAAGAAGCTTGATAGTTCAATTTTGATTTTTGAAGTATCTGCACTTTAGTAGTTTGCACTTGCTAGACCAATTATGTACATTGTTAAAGTACAGGTATTATGTAAGAGCAAAAATGACATGTTAATGTTATTTTGATAAATCGAATTGTAGTTAAGACATGTGTTTGGTTTAAATCACCTGAGTTCTTTAATATTTGAAGTATCAAAGCTCTTATTTCACTGGAAAGCAAAAGAAATTAAAGATTGGAGGGGAGAAAAGAAATAGTAACTCTAAAATGAGAAAATAACGCTTGTTTGCAAACCTTTGTCACCTGAAAATGACAAAGTTACGTTTAATATCAGATTCAAGTGTATTATTTCTGTTGCGGTTTTTATTTTACTGAGCACAGTTCTCTCAACTTTCTCTCAATTTTTCAAGATCTCTTATGCTGGCACCTTATACAGGATTACTGTGTGCTTTCTTTTAAACAAAATTATTTTCTTTTGACTTATTTTTTGCAAATATTGAGAGATTCTTTCGTCTTTTCAGTTCTGACGAAAGTTTGTAATACCCTGTGTGCTCCAAACTTTTTTCTAGTTCAGAACGTGTGCCGTGCTTACTTATATCTCTTGTACTAATTTTAATAGTACAATTTTTCTTTCAGACTTAGTTGTATTATGAGATAATGTATTTCATTCTTTACAAGTATCAAAGATGTATTAACTAGTATTGATTCCCGGTTATTACAACAGTTCTTAAGACTGACACTTGCAATAAATTCTTGAAGATTGTAATGTGATGACTAAGTCAATGTGGTGTTAAAACTTTCAAATTTTAGTTATGATATATCTGTACATATTTTTATTTGAAAATGTTTACATTTTCTAACTTTTGTTTATTTGTTTATTTGAATGTTTAAATTGCAATATTGTCCGTACTCTTTTTTTTGTTGATCAGAACATTAATTATTTAATGAACCTCACTGTCAGAGGAACAAAGATACTATTGATTTCACACTGAATCGGGCGTCCATAAAATCAATGCGTTTTCTTGTTGTGAATTTTTGTGATATGTATTCCTTTTTAGTGGGACAACGACAAAATTCGGAATCATTCTAATGAATAGCCCCAATCATGTTATCTCTCTCTTTTTAACAGATTTTTTTTCCTTGTATTCAGTCACTTACTCTTCCTAGAAAATGGGTTGTCCTCTTTGTGGGTAATTTGCTCGTGATTCTCCCCTGAGTAGTTTATTGTTGAGAATATATTCGGCAGCTTAAGTTTTTGTACTGTAATGTTAGGTTGTGACCTGAAGGAATCGTGCAATCATGCAAGCAATGATGTATTATGTTATTTAAATTCTTGAAGGTGTTTAAAGTTAAGATGAAGAATGCAACAGGAAATGTTAACTCTGATTTTGTCCGCACAGAAGAGGCAGAGATCGCAGTTTGTATTTTTCTCTTACTTATTTATTTGCAATGAGGAAAGGAAATTACTTCAAAGAAATAATTGTGATTCAATTGCTTTTACACCAGTTTGTCCTCAACCATTTTAATTGTTAGTTTGATTTTCTCTAAAGAAACAAAGTATAATTATTTTATGTTTATCATAGTTAATTCAGATTTTAAATTTATTGTGATTTGTGAGCTATTATGGAATGCTTGGAAAGAAGGAATTATGGGACCAATACTTGAGCTTATTCTCAATATTTGATAAGTTGGGAACACAATGCCAATAATATTTTCATGACAGGACCTATGAACAAATTTCTAACCACTAGTTTTCAATGACCAGTGTGATGTTGATGGTAGTTCTCAGTTGCGGTAATTTGGACCTATTTAAGAGGTGGTTCAACAGAGCTCAATTGTCCTTTAACAGGAAATTTAGAGTAAGAGAATTTTTACCAGTTTTCGTATTTGAAAATAAATGTTTTGATTGAAAGTATATGTCTTTTCATTACTATTCCTCTCCAGTTAACAATTCATTTGATCCAGATCGATCTCGAACATTACCTGAGCTGCAAACCCCACATTGTTATTGCATAGGGTCACAGGGTAAAAGACGGAATTCCGGGGAAGTCCTAAAACATAATTTGTATTAAGTACATATTTAATTACATATTTATACTTATGACTTTTGAATAAGTACATATATATTAAGTCTGTTCTTGAAATTGGGTTTTTGAACTGTCTTGAATGATTTTTAGAACTGGTAATTTAGTACAGCTTTTATCTTAGTATGAAGTTCGAAAATCCTGAAGTGAGTGTGTCTCGTTGGCTGAGTGGCTAGCGGAGTCGTTTTTCGAGACTAGTGGTTCATAGTTCGAGCCCCCTCTATTTGCAAATTTTCAATTTTTCTGACAATTAAAGTTGCTCCTCTTGTGGAAAATTGAAATGTAGGGTTCTAATTAATGGCATAGTACATAAATTAAGTCTGGTGGAGAGCAATTTAACAGTAAACTAAGAAATGACTTTTCAAGTGTGTAGAGCAGTTTCTTGTAGAGCAATGAGTACCACCTCTGGTGAATAACAATTTAACAGCAAATAAAGAAATTACTTTTAAAGTGTGCAGAGCAGTTTCTTGTAGAGCAATAAGTGCCACTTCGTGTTATCATTAAAATTGTAGAAAAATACACAAAAATGTTTAAAAGTCACTTAAAAAAAGTATTATTTACTTTCATTCTAGTTTGTCTTTATTACCAGAAACAAAAGCAATCAAAAACACATTCTATGCAGTGGTAGGACGACTTGATCTCTACTCTCTGACATTTTAAATACAGGAGAAGGAAAAGCCCGCTAGGACAAAATCTGGTAGGACAACGTCTGCTCCCCGCATATAAGCAGCAAATTGGTCAGTTATTCAATTCTTCCTGCTTTTGTTATTCAGACAGAATATTAAGAATTCCTGGGGAATTCAGTGAAGCTAAAAAGACATATCAGGAGTGATGGGCCCTATATCATTAGTTTCTATTTCAATAGCAATAGTTTTTACATTTACAGGAGAATTGAAGACAAAGAACTCTCATACAAACTATATTCTTCTATTTTAAAATCGATTATCACAGCTTGTGGAACTGACAAGAAAGCAAATCCGACAGTTCGTACATATTTTTAAAACTATGCAGATTGAAATGTTGCTCCCCGCTCCAACTAAAACTACAGTGGAAATGAAAGTATGAAAGTGAAATTTGTGACATGCACTACTACAAAAGTAAATTAAATGCAACTAAATCCATTTTCACTAAAAATTAAATTAAAAAGAAATATTAACCCAGAGAAAAGGAGGAGCAATCAAACTACAAAACTCATCTGGCTGTGCAGCTGTCCCAGTGAGAAATGCCATTGGAAACGATATCGAAACGACGTCGATTTCGCACCTTCGATGTCGTTTCGACATCATTTCGATATCGTTTTGGATGGCATTTCTCACTGGGGTAGTTCGAGGAAAAGGTCGTACATCCTAATGGGAAATGTTTTTCGATCGACGTTGAATCGACGTCGAAGTTCGGAAATATTGTCGATTTTAGGCACAAAATGTGGAAGATTCCACACGGATCCCCATTATCTGCAGGAAATCGACGGTACATTTCTCACACTTGTGTCTGTGGAAGACCGTAATGGATGTTTAGATACTGAAGAAAACCTCGCTATACATCAGTTATTTTCAAAAGTAAACAAAAAAACTACACAGAGATTCTCGTATTCTGAGTTCATAATGACTAAGACTTTGTTTGGGCATACGAGTGAGTATGCCGCGGGGGAACTTCCGAGTGTCACTGCCTGTGCGACGCCAGAAGAGGCCATTGAATGCGTTGAAGGAGCCCCCTAGTAACAGAGAATCGTCATGGTGACCCCACTACTTGACGTCAAATGACGTCAAAATGACATCACTTTGACGTCATCTTGTCATAGGGCGTCATTTCGAAGTCACACGACAAATGTCTGTTACTTTGGCAGAGGAGGGAGGAGCGTGCTGATTCATCCGTTATAGGCCTGTCTCTAACTTTAGCCAACTGTTGTACGTTAATTATTACACTTTTCAACGAAAAAATCGTGTCAAATTCGGCCATCTTTCTTGTCAAGAAAGCTGCACCTCAGTCCTCTCTCGCTCTCTCTCACAGGGCAGTGACGAGCACGGACTAGCTGGAGGAGGGGACGCCGAGGCAGTCCAGGACAGCAGCGCCCACCGAGCTGCGGCGGGTCAGCATGGACGTTACGAGCGTCCACTTGTTGGTCGCCACGTCGTAACGCTCCACCGAGTTGAGGGAGGAGCTGCCGTCGTTCCCGCCCAGCGAGTACAGCGCGCCGCTCATCGCCACCAACTCGTGCGTCGACCTGGAACCGATCAGCAGAGCGAGGCGTCGGATAAGAAAAACAAACTGGCAGCAGGGTTTGAACCAGTAGCTTGGCGATGACTTTACTGAAACCAGATCTAGGAGGCGGGGGGAATCATCGGACCCCCCCCCCCCCCCCCCCCACCCTCTCCTCTTCCGGCCTGGTAGGTAGGCAATTTGTATCACTTCACCCGTGGAAGTAGGTACCATTCCCCCCACCCCGAGAAAAGCAGGCAAGTCCAGGAAAGGTAGGATTCGCGGCCAGGGCTCGTTCTCCGAGAGGGTTTGTTCTGCTTTACCTCCTGGAGTGCATGGCGGCGATGGGCTCCCAGGCCTGCCGGCGCGCGTTGAAGCGCTCCCCGGAGCTCATGCACATGGTGCCGTCGTTGCCGCCCACGCAGTAGAGCATGCCGTCCAGCGCCGCCACGCCGCACGAGGACCTGCGCGACGACATGGAGGGCACCGGGTCCCAGCGGCCCGCGCGGGGGTCCAGCCGCTCCACCGTCGCCTGGTAGTTGGACGAGTCGAAGCCGCCGAGCGCGTAGATGCAATTGTCTGGAGACAGGAAACACTAGATTCGAGGAGGCTCACTGTAAAAAAATATAACAGTTATGGGAGACCTTCCCGAAAAACGAGGGTGAAGTAACGCCATTTTCAACATTTTTGGGGCTCGTTTCGAAACGGGTTTTACTTTTCCCCTGTTTCTCGGGAAGGGCTCCGCAAAAGAGGTACCGTGTGTGCAGTCTAATCAAGGACAGTCGAATGGGTTGCCTGGCGCTCCGCACCTACCAGGGGAAGGTGAGGGCAGAGGAGAGGGACTTCCCCCCCCCTCCCCTCATCCTCCCCTGGCCCGTGCGGAGCGCTAGGCAACCCATTCGACTGTCCTGTATTAGACTGAACACGCGGTACATCCGCTATAAGTCTGTAAAGAGGCTTCAAAGCGTAAACCAACCAACCAACCAACTTCTTTTAACAGTGATCTTCGTCAGGGGAGGCACGGGGTTCTAAACATAGCCAAGGATACTAGAAGTAATTGGAAGGAAGACAAAAACACCAAAACTCAGACGAAAAATTTGCCTGCAGGCAGCCTCGCGAGTTTTAGTAGCTGTCAGGCGCAGGCGCAGGATGGGCCAGCGAGCAAGGCAGAGGCGTGCAGCGGGCTTGCCTACCCGGCAGGCTGACTCAGGCGTGCAGCGGGCTTGCCTACCCGGTAGGCCGGCAGGCTGACTCACCCAGCACGGCGAGGCGGCAGTAGCGGCGCCGCAGCAGCATGGCGGGGCAGGAGGTCCAGACGCCGGTGAGCGGGTCGAAGCGCTCCATGGAGTTGAGGCAGGACGCGCCGTCATAGCCGCCGCACACGTACAGCAGGCCGTCCAGGGCGCAGATACCTGCAAGTCAGCCACACTCCGTCAGCACTGAGAGCCTGGAAGGAGAGAGGCGACAACTGTCATGGCGGCAGTGGGCCTGGCAGCCGCTGGGATCCAGCTGGGGACAGCGCATGCGCAGTGCGTCGCTACCTGGGCGTGCGGCGAGGGTGCGCGGTGGAGCGGACACAGCTGGATCCCAGGCCGGCAGCCGGCATGACAGTTGTCACCTCTCACATTCTAGGCTCTCTATTCATGGCGCGGGGGCAGGAGGCTGCGGGGCGGGGCGGGGCGTGGCGGGGCGGGGGCCGGGGAAACACACACCCAGGCAACTCCTCTTGGTCCCCATCGGCGTAATGACGCTCCAGGAGTTGAGATGTGGCGAGTAGCATTCGGCGGTAGATAAGTCGGAGGTGCCATCGTACCTGTCAACAGAGGTAACGTCAGTCTGTACCAAAGGCGTTTGTTTGAGGCTGTTTGAGGTGAGTTGACCAGCGCCATGTCAGGCTAATCAAAGCAGGGAAGTCCAGGAAACATTGGTAAACATTGGTAAATAACGACGGTTTTTTTTAATATTTTCGGGCAGTGTATAGGGTGGCCACCCAGTTGAAGGGAAGGGGCGAGGAGAGGAGAGCTGCCGCCGGGCTAGCCTAACTTTGCTCTGGCACGTCGCGGATGGGCCACCCTGTATATGGCCTTATTACAATATGCCCAGCCACGACTTTAGCATTAGAGCCCCTGTAGACTGGCAGCGCTGATGACAGCCTCGCTGACAGCCTCGCTGACAGCCTCGCTGACAGCCTCGCAGTGCAGTGCGCACCATTATCCGAGTAGGACGTACCCTCCGACGACGTACAGCTGTCTGTTGAGCCCCACCACCCCCGCCCGGGAGCGGCGGAACAGCATGGGGGCGACTGCCTGCCAGCGGTCTGTCCGCGCGGAGAACACCTCGCACTCGCTGTGGATGGCGAACAGTGAACCGCCGCCTGCAAGCAACAGCAACAACTCCAAGTATGTCCAGGGTGCTGTCACTTACGATGCAGGATTTTCGCAACGTCAAGAGACCACGTGGTTACTATGGCGAGTCCCTAGTGCAGAGGATCCTAACCCATTTCAATTCGCGACCCCAAAACGGCCTTCTAATTTTTCTGCGACCCCAAATTTACTTGTGAGTGAATGTTCGCGACCCCACGCGACCCTAAGATTTAAAAAAGAAATGAAAATATGTAATGTTCTATAATTTTCGATTTCAAAAAACTATAATATGATGCTCCAAAAAGCGCAATTTTTACACAAAGACGACTACTGATTTGAGTATTATTTTCCCTGGGGTCGAGTTATTTTGTCCGTCAGGGTCAAAATGAAGGTGTTCGGGCCTAAGTTGTGTACATCCTTCCGGCTACAGCATGCGACTCCTAGCGACCCCAGGGTCTAGTTACTTGTTTCAGCCAGCCCCGACAAAGGCCGAGCAAGCGGGGCGGGAGTTCGAATCCCCGCGGCGGCGAGACGTTTTCTCATTTCAGCGAGCGACGGGGACTCTGACTGACCTACGGCGAAGAGGAAGGGCTCCAGGCCCTCGGGCCGGCGCGCCGCGGTGCGCTCCGTGGTGAGTGCGGCGCGCTGGTCGGGGAGCAGGTGGTACTTCATGGCCTCGAGCAGCAGCTCCTTGCACGGCTCCGAGGACCGCACCAGCGGCTCGCACTCCACGTGGCTCATCAGGAAGTCACGCTCCAGCAGCGGCAGCCGCACGTGCTTCAGCAGCTGCAACAACAACAACAACAAGTTGTCAACGACGGCACGTCATGGTGTAGTTGACGTCCACGGTAAAAACGATCCCTTGAAATTCAAGGATATGTTGATTTCAAGGATGCGGCTATGCTTAAAAGCCCGTATAGACCCTTGAAGTTATCCACCCCTCCTTGGATTTTAAGGGGTCGTTTTTACCGTGCCATCCGAGGGGTCCGCAACTCGCCATATTCCTCGTACGCCAACACCATGGAATACATATTCCATGTACCACGATTTAGGACAAAATGTCCTCTGTTTGCTGTTTTTTGGAAATTTGATGGAATGTAATGGAATATATTCCACAGTAATCCGAAGTATTCCCTTGTATTCCAAGGCAGAATATATTCCTCGTACAGATTTTCTGATAGTTGTAGACCCCTCGGTGCTATCCTTGTTATTGCTGTTGTTGCTCTTTGTTATTGTTGTTATTATTACTGTTTTTCTTTGTTGGAGGTGTTGTTGTTGAATTGTACGGCTCGCCGGAGGGCGCATGGGGTTCTTACCTGGGCGACGTAGGACTCTCTGGAGGGCAGGTCGTGCTTGACCCAGTTGAGGACGGCGTGGAAGACCTTCTCCTCGCTGGAGACGTTCAGCTGCCCGGACGAGACGAGCTCCTGCACCTGGACACACAAAGTCAGCGCTCAGAAAGACATTCGAAAACAAGTCCTGACGCTTTCGAAAGAACTTGTTCGACACTCACATCGTTGTAAGGCAGGAGAAGGAACTCCTCGGTGTTCATCACCTCCTGGAAGTGTTGTACGGCGAACTGATGGGACGAGGACTGCAGCTCCTTGCAGGAGTGTGCGTCTGAAAGCGGAAAAGGCGAGGATAAAAAAAAATACTGCAATAACAAATCCCGCACGGGAGAAAGACGTCTACACTGATCTATAACTGCGTTAGACTAGATGAATATAGGCGTCTCACACAGTACCTATATGTCTAAATTACGTCCACGACCACCTAGAGACGCACCGAAGACGTCTATAGGCATCCAGTAGACCTTCATTAGACGTAGATATAAGACGTCTAATAAACACCTACTAGACATCTATTTTCCTTGTGGGAGTGTGTGACATTTTAAAAAATGAGCATTTCGAGCTCTATGTTCATGCCGAGCCACATTAAAATCCTTCAGAAAACGAAAAAGTTTCTGTAAAGGGCCATGC
>CABIKL010000255.1:0-26167 GCA_902196195.1 Aptinothrips rufus | reverse complement strand
CCGACGACTAGCGGCCAGCGGAAGCAAGCGGCAGCCAGGCTGCCGCCGTCTGCCGCCGCCTTAACTTTACAGACCCCGACAGCGGCGACCCAAGCCGAGCCGAGCGCCCGAACCGCCCGAACGAACGAAACGGCCACAGCACAGAGCGAGGAAGGAGGGGAGGAGAGCAGAGGGAGTCATGCAACCGACAGCATCAACATCAACCGCCGGCTTCACGGAGTGGCGCGTCCGCTGCTGCCGCAAGCCCATGCTGGCAACAGCGAGGTGCCGAACGCGGGCAGACAACATCGGCTGTGTTTTCCATTTCTATGACCGACACCGGGACCAGGACATGTCGATGAACATCGGCCGTGCTTGGAGCTTCCCTCAAAATCGCTCAAAATGCAGCGAGAGATCCAAAATCGAAAAAAATCATAGAAGGGAAAACCTCATGCTGCCACAGAAGGGAAACAGAAAATGTTTGGTGCTTCCCTATGCAGGCAGAGAAGGGAAAAATATACTCAAAAAGCGATAAACCCTCAAGATATGGTGGGTGTTGTTGAACACAAAAAAAGGTCGGTGTCTGAAATCGCCAAAAGGAGGCGGCCAAAATTAAAATTATTCCGTATTGTTTTCAAATCCTCTCGTCCAGAGGTTTTCGTGGAGAATTTTATTTTCATTGTAAAAATTAAGAAATTATTAAGTTTGAACCTGACGTTAGTTCTTAATCTCATCTGATCTCATCTAACACATATTTCTAAAGCGAATTTTTGTTTCTATGCGTCTAGAAACACATTCGACGATCCGGCAGCTTTCTTGGCTTTGATTTCACTTTTGATAAAAGACTGATCTACCGGTGACTTCTCAATTTTCTTTGTAAAAAAAAAAAGAATGCATTACTTGGAAATTATGCTATCATGATCTGGGAATTATCTGAATTGATCAGAAATATGGAAAAATACTTCGAGATTGCATTGTTTTAATTCTTTATTCATGTCTTATAAAGGAGGCCGTTGGGCTCCACAAGCAAAAGTTCACAACAGCAGCTGATTTACATATATTTTAATTCCTTTCTCTCTTGTTCATACACCCTCACACACACACACAATAGCAGGGGAAAGTACAGCAGCTTGAAATCTTTTAAGTGAGCTTCATTCATGATTAAGCTCAATAGCAAATATATATCTTAACTGCAAAAAGACAACAACAACGAATTAACAATACTAAAGGATGAGGATTGAGAAATTTTCACCAATATTTTAAAAGATTGAGAGATAATTGATTTTTATTCCATCTCGTATGAACTGAGGAGAAAATTGTAAAAGTTCAGCCAAACTGTAGAACATAACACTTGGCTTCATTAATGGTAACAAACAAATAAACATTTTTCCAGCATGAATGAAATGCACCCAGGTATGTATTTAGGCGGAAGGTGAGAGCGATTCTTAATATATTGCTCCACCTGAAGGTACATCTTTTTTGACAAAGCAAGATTTTTGAAAGATTGTCAATAACTGTCAGTCCAACATCCACAGAGATATTTCATATCTTGCAACACTGTTACATAAACTACCTCTGACTCACTTTAACAGATAAAATAGACAAAATTCTCCCAAAAACCACTACAGGGTAGAGCAAAGCCCAAACAATTTAACAACCACACTCAATAGATAGAAATATGTGATTCAAGAAATAATAACAAAGCAGTCATTAAGATGAAAACAATTCTCAGAGACATAAATTGACATTCTTTTCTATGTACAATAAAAAAGGAATGCTAAAAACAGGACATAATAGGGTTAAAGTGGCAGTACTACAAAAATTGCTATTATGACAGAAAGAAAAAAAAAAAAAAAAAAAAAAAAAAAAAAAAAAAAAAAAAAAAAAAAAATCACCCCTGCACCAGCAAAGCAAAACTATACAAGCATCATATCTACAGCAAACCTTACAGAATTTCTTCACAAACTTGAAACAAGAGGTCTGGAAAAAGACGTATTGGAAAAAGACAACACTAAAATATATCAATGAACAGCAACAAAACTGATCTCATATTGTAAATTAAGCACACACAAGTACAAGAACTCATACATGAGAACAGAAATTAAAACGCGATGATCACAGATGCTTAGTTTTACAACTATATGAAACAGAAAATGTTGTAAAAGCCAAACTGAGAAAGCTGCAAGACTATATTGCACAGCAAAACTTATCTTACATAATAGAGCACTGTAAACAATAATCTGTTATGAAAGAAGTTTGTAAGAAGGTTCTACCTTCTCCATACATTAATAAAACTAGCCACAAGCTTTGGGAGTACATAAAAAAGAGAAATATGTACATTATGATATTTACAAACATTTAAAAGATGTGGTTTTCTAAAAATCTTGTGCAATTTCTGTACACATGCATGCTTATCAATAATACAGTACTTAAAAAAATTTGTGTCCGTTTATAGAACTTATCAATTTAAAAGCGATTTTACATCTTTAGCCTCTTAGAAAAAAAAAGACATGTGAAAAGCAGATGTTGCATGAAGAAATAACGTATGGGCTTCAAAACTTCAAGCTAGCATAAAGAATGGCAATCTGTTCTGCTTATTAACGGCCTTCTTGGGAGACAGGTAGAACAAGAGTGGATGATGGTTCTTCGGTTTTGTTGTTTAGAAGTTGTTCTACCATCGTTTCTATTCTTTCATCGATTTGCAAGAAGCCTTCCTTTTGTTTTGGAGGAGGTGGCCAAACATCATCAATAGCAGGATCAATAAATTGACGAACTGAGTCCCCTGTAACACACATTCATGTTTTTAGGAAAGTGTAACTCCAACATTCATCAGACTTGACAATTTTCTAAATAAAAAACTGACCTGGGTCAATGGAAAATCTAGCTTGCTTTGAGTCTGGTGGATGGAAGTCATGATCATGGAGAGGGCTGCTTTCTTCAATAAGTGCACCTGCTCTCCTTTTCCCCAAGAAGGGAAGTGTGATTTTCAGATCTTCCTCATCAAAGAATTCCATATCTTCAGTTGAATCGGCCGCAAATAATGGAGCTCCAACTGTCGAATGTAGTAATGTTCTGGATCGACCTACAGAACAAAATTAAAATACAAGTTATATTCTCAAAGTTAAAAAGACATCATTAAGTACTGTTAGACTAAACTTGCATTATCTTTCCATTAAAAGCTTAGGCTTACCTGGCAAAGCTGGTAATTTGTTATCTGAGTTCAAGCCACTGTTTGCAGAGCTCAACTCCTGATCCTCCAAACTGTTATTACCAGGACGCAGATTTGGAACCATAACAAGCGCAAGAGACAACAGCAGTACCATTAAGCACGTAGCTGGTTGAGCAGCACGAGCACTAGTGTTGGTCATCCCTCTTGCGACAATAGCTCGCAAACGCTGCAGTTGTGTCGCAAGTGATTCATTTTGAGACTGTAAGACTTTCAAACGTTTCAATAATTCTCGATTTTCATCAGTGCATTGCTTCACTCTGAAACAAAAATTTGACAAGGATCAAAATCAGAGCAGAAGAACACCATTAACAGGATTTCAAATACAACATGCTAGAAGAAAATAGAATGAACGTTCTTCATGTATCCACAAGTAATCATACCTGTCCTCTAAACCATCTACATATTCTTTCTTTCTTTTACGAGAATCTTGGGCAGATATTTTGTTCCTTATTTTCCGTCGAATTCTTTTAAGCTCTCTTTCCTCTTGTTTTGTTAGGGGATAATGAGTTGGGAGGGTAACTCCTTCCTTTTCCATCAAACGCTTTTCTTCCGCTGATGGAACATAAAAAAATGTTATCAGCACACAGTTGAAATAGAGTAGATACTACCTTCCACAATTTTGGTAGATTACTCACGTGATAGTACAAGTCTTGGGTAAGGATGTTGACCCTGATCCATTGCATTGTCGGAAGAGTCATCACTAGAATCATCACCTGACATATGAATCATGTCATTAATGCTACTACTGATGCTGCAGCTCTGAGCTGGTGCAGAAGTGCCCGTGTTTAAAACAGTACCAGGCTTCATTTGGAGTAATGTTACAGGAGTTCCTTTTCCAACTGCGGGAACCATAGGTCTGCATCCTGAGTGGATATTAAGAGCACAATCAATTATCAGCCCAACACACTTGCTAAAAGCACATACGGTATGGCCCAAAGTCACAACAAATGGAACATTTTTAATTTTCAAGGTGCAACACAAACAAGGGGTGGAAAATGGGCATAGCAGTCACCCAATTTTGGTCAATTCTTCAAATTTGAAGTCTTCAGCAATCTGGCGGAACGGTCATCTGAGGGTCAGGGGTTTAACATATACTCCATAAGCAAAAATCTTGATCCTGGTTTTGGCCAGACCAAGTCAAATTTGCAAATCTGAAAAATTGCCAAAACTGGGGTGACCTTCTGCGCATTTTTTACTCCTCCTCTCTGTTGTATCTTGAGAATTAAAAAAGTTAGCACATACATTTGTCTTGCAGTGACATTTGGGCCGTGCTGTATAAACACAAGTGCTTACTTGCTCGCTTATTTGCCGGACTGTGTGTGTTCACAATTTTGATTGTGCGAACATCTTTCAGATCCTGAAGTGGCAACAAAATTGACCGAGGATGAGATGAGTTTGATAATCCCAGTGCTGGCATGGGAGTAACGCGAATCATTTGACGGACACTAGCAGAACCACTCCCTGAGCCACCACGCTTCCAGCTTTTCACTGGACGAAGTGTCAGCTGTTGAGTGGACATTGTGGATTGCTCAGGAGTTGTCAGCACATCTGAATCAGAGGAAGTCAAATCTGAAACATCACAACACAAAGTTGTTTCAGTTACATAGTTCACAGATCAATCGTCATAAAATAAGTCACAACACATCAAGCTCACTAATACGGACTCATGTTAATTATAGCTGTGTTGTTCTTCAGCTGAAGCTGACCAGGAGAGCTAGTATCAAAAATCCCAGCATTCAAAACTGAAGAATCCAATACATCAAATTGAGCCACTTCCTCAGGGGAAGAAGCTGCTTCTGGTGACAGAGGCATGGAATGCTCCGATAAAATGTCGGTATCCTTTAAATGGGAAATAAACAATTGTGAACAATCCTTTCATTCAAAATTAATTTGCAATTGAGAAGAAATTCTGAAGTTGATTGCTTTATTGCATCACTTACCTCTTCTGCTTCATGTTTTAAAGGGGACATTTGTAGGTCAATGGATCCACCACTATCTTCAGCTACATCGTGAATTGACTGATCCCCATAAACATCACTGTAGACATCGCTGTAGACATCACTATTGACACCACTATCAGAACTACTGCTGCTAACTAAAGCAGCAACAGGTGAATGGGATCCATTATTTGACAGTCCAATATCTGAAGAAAGTGGATTTGCGATGTCACTGTCAGCTAACAGGGATTCATCAAATGGACTATCATTGAGAGATAGTAAAGAATCCAGAAATTCATCAGGATTGCTAGGCCATACTTCAGACTGTAAAATAAAAAAATAAAAATAAAATTAAATTCTCAACATAACAAGAAACTTTGGAATGTTCAATATAAATATTTTTGATCTGGAAAACTGAGTGGTGATGCTAGAGGAACATGACATGCATGCTATGTTTCACCATATGTTTCCAACAGTAGTTACTTCACAGGCTTCAGTGCATCACTATAAGACAAGGAATTAAGCTGATGTGCTACTAAACAAGAATTTGTATGATTTATAAATTCAATGAGCCAGAGAATAATGCTAGATCTTTGCTTAAAGAGGGAAAATACCATAACCATGTGAGACGACAATAAAACATCTGCCATAATGCTGTCCCATTAATCTTTGAATAAGTACAACATGTAGAAAAGGCACTGCAATAATGCTCAATGGATGGATGCAGCAACAAATACAAAAGAATTACAAAGAATGACAGCCGAAGATGAGTTGGTTGGATGCCAACATGCTCGATAACGTTACATCATGTTTCTTTTCCTTTGACAGGGTAACAAGAATTACGAGTTAAACACGACGGTTGAATGGCAAAATATGTTTATTAACAAAATTTATAGTTAATACTGAAGCTTGGATTGCCCACTGTAAAATACAGTTCAACATCAGAAAATGTAAATCTAGGTCAACACTGACTTACAGAGATGCCGAACGATGGCTTTGTGTCAATGTCAATCAACTCATTTTTAAGGTTAAGATCATCCTTATCAAATGCCAAATTGAGAGACGAATCCTCCTTGTCAAAGAGCAGATCCATTAGGTTCATTTCTGACGTCAAAGACATGTTGTACAGGTTATCTCGGTGCAAATGACTTCACTAGACGAGACGACCAAACGGCTCACAGAATCAAGTAAACCGCTCACAAAGAATGTGCGCACTATGGATCCGAGTGGTTAAGTCGGATGCACCACGGCACACGTGATATTTAAATTTCGGATCAATTGCGGCGCACAATATGGTCAATCAGACACGATGACATGAATGATTTTACCAAATATTGCGTCAAACGCCATAAAATTCACTTCCGATGCTTATGCCCGTCCAGCGTTTCTCAAAAGTCAAATAAAAATATTCAGAAAACATTTTTATGGGCATTTTCGGCGTAAAAACATGTTAAATTGTCGTCCCGTCCATAGTCAAGTGCACCTTGAACCACTGCACTTCCAACGTGGAAGTAAACAACGGCGATCTTCGTCTGTTTACACACTTGCAGCTTTGTGATTGGTGCACTTCCACCTCCAAAAATGAAAGTGTTATGCGGACAAATTTCACGATGAATGCAATATTGCAATTTAATGCATCATGAGTGCATCGTGAATGCATATTGACACACAATTACAGGCAAGTAAATAAGTTATACACTCATAAATTGACAACAGACTTGAAAATTACTACCCCAAAATAGGTTCCGATGGTTCGTTCCAAAACGGCAAAATACGCATGAAGACCAAGGAATTTCTCATATTACATCAAACATAAACAAGCAGACAATCAGCTGGTCGCCCTTGTCGTTCATTCATCTCTCATTTATCTCCTTTTTATGTGTTTATATTGGTTTATATTGCGCAGTTTGTACTACGATTTTATACCACCGATCTAAACTCTATTATCGAGTCTGCAGACAATCGAGAGCGTAGTCCAATAACCCAAACATCTCCTAAAAGTCCGTGTAAAAGAAGTAATTGGAATCGGTGTGAAAGAAGTAGTAAGTTTGGAATTGAATGCCGCCGGTCGACACTTTGCAGCAATGTTAGAATGGAAGATGATTCTTCTAATTACACTGCTGCTGGCTTGTCACAAAGGAATCTGTTTTGAGGAGATGAAAGTTCCTAAAGTTGGTGAGTTTCCTTATATTTCTTCCCGTTTTATGTACCTGACTTTTTGCCTTTTGCGTCTACTGAGAAAATTTACTTGCAACCTGTATTTATTTTATTTTAATCTATTTTGATTCTCATATTAGCAATAATTGGAGGTGGTATTGGAGGCACATCTACCGCATATTTTTTGAGGCAATTATTCGGTATTGCGAAAGTAGACATTGACATTTACGAAGCCCGTCAAATTGGTGGAAGACTTGCAACAGTTGATGTGACTGGACGTAACTATGAAACTGGAGGCTCCATTATTCACTCCCGCAATAAGTACATGATGTCATTCGTTAAAAGTTTTGGTATGTTTCCAAAAGCAACAATAGGAATGTCCAAGTAATTCAAATTAGTTTGGAGCTTCAGGAATTTTCACTCACTTTTTTCTTTAAAACAGGTCTGAAAGAAAGAGAAACAGCTAAAGGATCTTTAATGGGTCTCTGGAATGGCTCAAATTTTGTTTTTGAGGAAAGCTCTTGGGATGCCGTAACAATGTTAAAAATGCTGTGGCGTTATGGCTTTGGTACTTTCAAGCTGAAACATTACATAGAAGATATGTTAACAAAATTTGAAAAGTAAGTATTGTTCTCTTAACACCTTGACATAAAGATTAATCGATTTCTTTACATGAACTTCATAGTAATTTTTTTATGCCAGCATCTATTCCCTGCAAAATAAAGGAGAAGCTTATTGGACTGTAAGTGATATGCTTAAAGCAATGAGCCCAGACTTCGATGCTGATAGGAAAATTAAGACAGATAGTGGTTTCAAGGAACTTGGGTTTTCTGATTTGCTTGTTGATGAAATTGTTGCTTCCACCATAAGAGTAAATTATGGACAAGACTTAAAGGTGCACAAATTCGTCGGTAGGTTAATATGCTTTTTGCAGTTTTTATGCCAGCCTTGATGTTCCTGTAGCATGGTTTACCATTCTCTATAACTTGCATTGCAGGTTCCGTTTCAGTGGCAGGTGCGATAGGTAACTTGTGGTCTGTCGATGGAGGTAATTTTAGAGTTGCTGAAAAATTATTAGAGTCCTCTGACGCACAGCTTGTCCGAGACAGAGTGGTGCAAGTGTCAACGGCCAGTGATGGGAAATATTTGGTTAGGCGGCAAGGCACTGCCACTGAGAATGACAATAGTGATTTGTCCAGAGTAAGTACTTAAAGATCCACATTACTTAATTGTTAGTGAAAAATTCTCAAAATTGACTCTTTTTATTAATTTTTTTCAGGCTTATGACATTGTGGTCCTTGCTGCTCCATTGCAAACCAACTCAGATTCTAGTATTGATCTCTCAGATTATCCTGACAAAGGTTGGGCTGGTCCTTACCATCACACAGTCAGCACAATCCTTCAAGGGACTCTTAATCACTCATTCTTTGGGTACTCTCAAGAAGAGGCAATGCCAGATGAAGTTTTAAGTACTGCTGGAGGACTGTTTTTTAATTCTGTTAGCAGAATTCAGCCAGTTGATGTTACCTCAAAGGACAAAAAATCAAATGTATGGAAAGTTTTTTCCCCTGTACCTCTGTCTGATAGCGAGTTAGATTTACTTTTCACAAAGTACAACAAAAATTCTGTCAAAGTTAATGATTGGCTTGCATATCCACATTATGCGAAATTGCCCAAAACCGATCTCTTTCGAATACACCGTAACTTCTTTTATTTAAATGCTATTGAATGGGCTGCGAGTGCAATGGAGATGAGTGTGATTGCAGCTAGAAATGTAGCTTTACTTGCTCATAAGAGTTTTCATGGGGAATCAGTTCGATCTTCCAGATATGTTAAAGCTGTGCATGGCCTTGAGGGCAAATCAAATGATGAATTTTAAGCTCTTTCAAGTATGGTATTTCAATGTTGGATTCAACATAGGTTTTTTATGACTGATTATTGTAGTGAATTATTTGTTGACATGTAACTGAAAATGAAGTAAGTTAAGTTTTAATGTGGTGTTTTAAATGAAGCGCAGAGGGTGGGAGTAAGAAGCAGCGCTGTCTCTCAGATCACAACTTGATAACTTTTCACCCTTTTTTCTTCTTCGCTCCACAATCGGTATCCTCCTCTATATCTTCACTAATGTAATCTGTTTTAACTGCAGAAATAATGTGAGCTGACCTATTATGAAGTGCACATTGCTAAAACTGCAAGACTGTGATAGCAACAAAATGCAATAAACATAAATATACTGTAATTTTGCAATTTTGTCTGTGATTAAAACATGGAAAAGACAAGACTTGACTTGGAAATGATTTGTCTTCCTGATATTTAAGAAGGAAAAAATTAAGACTGTTTAAAAATTTTAGATTTGGCTCAAAGTTATGAGACCTGTGCATCTCATTAGACAACATGAATGAGCGGTCACTGTGAGAAGTTCCGTCCGTGACAGAATTAAAGTCATCATTTATATCAAGATTTGTTTTTAATGTATCATACAATCATCCAAGAGACATAAGAAATATTTTTGTATGAACTCTTTTATAAAATATGACAAAGCATAAATTAAAAACGAAACACTTCCATAAGCTTCTCTAAGTACATTTAACATTTTAACAATACTGACAGAATGCAATAAAACTAAGTAACATAGATTTCCATTCTTCATGAACAACAGTTGCGCATGAGATGTACAATCTGATCTCTAGCCTAACAACTCACTGCAAGATGCAGACGTGAACAAAAAATAACAGGCTTTGAATCATAAGCTGGATCACAGATATCAGGAACAGAGAGAAAGTTTTAAAATGTGCTGTTTGCTGTGGCACAGTTCTCAAATAGGTGCAAGACTGCAACTATCAGTAACTTTTATATCTTAGATGGAAAACTAGAAATAGAATTTATAAAGGTTAGTGGAGAAAATGAACTAAAATTTACTGAAAAGAAATTGCTGTGTTCCAAAATACAACTTTTTGATAATTTCCCAGATAAGGTGATTAGTAAGAGGATAAAAACCAATGTCTAGCACATTATCTGAAGCCAACATACACGATAAATGAAAGAACTTGACATAATGTTTGCCAGAACCCAAATTCCGAATGTTTATCAGAAAAATACTCATGAAATGCAAGTCATCTCACTGACATATTTTGAATATTTTAATTGCAAAGCTCTGTTAGAAGTGTAACAAAATAAATGCATACTTTGATCACAGTTTCAGCAGTTAGGATCCAATGCTCCAATGAACAACTCCAACAAGAAACTAACAAGCAATATTAAAACCCAGGAGACTACGTTATAAATAGAACATTTTTTTTTCTCCTCTTAGAAAGGGCCTAGTCAATTATTGTCCGTCGTGAAGTTATGGTAGAGGAAGCAAAATCATACTGAAGTTGAAAGCATATTATTACACATAACTAGGTGAGAAAATTTGTGTTGCATGATTTTAAGACTAACCAAAATAGTACGGACAAAGAATCAACTAAAAAAATTGAAGAACAAGTATTGCAGCAAGAGAAGAGAGTTGAATGAAACTGCGGCCCACAAAATACTTTTAATGTCTCAGCTGTGAGTTTATGAAAGTTAGTCAAGAGTTAGAAATAGTAGCCACAGCTTGTACCTCAAAAGCATAGCAAAACAAACTAATTTTGATCAAGAGCGCACTTGAATGCTGAAAAAGGACCTCCAGTTGAGTGAGAAAATAACTTCCATTCAATCAGTTCATGCAGTCACAATGAGAAAACAAACCTATATTAGCTTTCTAGACAAAGCATAAATTTGTACATTGATTATGGCAGTAACTGGTCTTCATGAACATTGAAAAGTTCAAACTTTATCGCAACAGTAAATGTGTGCTGTATCAGATGAGATTAATTATGATAGAAACTATGCCACAGTTTTGATTCTCAAACTTGAGCATTCAGCATAGACAAAGGGAAACATCTTACGAACAACAATAATTTTTGTCTAAAAATGCCATATTTATTTAAATTATGAATGAACTCCTGTCTTGAGTTATGAATTAAGGATACAAGAAAATGCTCAGTTGAAATTTTTTAACAAAATGGATGAGACAGAAAAAACAAAAATAATAAAACTCGATCACAAAACTTGGCATGACCAATAGGACAACCAACTTTCACTGAAAATAATCCGAACAGATGAAGTATATTTAGCAACAGAAAACTGATCAACAATAGGACTTTATCAGCCTATATCTGTTCAATGCCTGTTTTCTTAAAAAAAAACTAAGGAGACTTGAGAGGGTGCATAAGATATTGGTAATAAAACTGCACATAGTATACACTGAATGGAACAAAAATGGTTGACAAGTTTGATTGATAACTAAAACTGTTGAGTAATTAAAATCTACATGAACTGAAATAAAATTCTTTGTTTTTCTTTGTGCCTTAACAATTTAACTGATTAAGTCACAGGCTTACATGTTCTCCTTTAGATGCTCCATCTTTTATTTAAATGTAGAAAATAGAAAAATTTTCATTTAAAATAAATGCTTTACTGCAACAAAAATAAATCATTCCTCAAGCCCCTTAAAGCAACTGAATGAACTTTGGTAAGAAACTCTTTGAAGCATATCATACAGAAAGATACAATTTGAATATTTACGCAAACCTACAGATCAGGCATCATAACAAATGATGGAGAAGTGATTTGATACCATAAAACAAAGATAATCTTGTGTCATCATTTAACCAGTACAAAAGTATATTATTTTCTAAAAACAATTAAGTTTGCACTTTGTTCAATATACATGGTAACACTGCATTGATGACATACAAATACAAGCAGAATCACAACACATTTAGATAAGCATCACCCTTTGACTGCTTGCACTTGCTGGGAGTGCTATCTTAATGATCAACTGAATTATATAGATATATAGTCCTCACTCATCAAAATATAAAAAAGTCAATTGTTTAACATATTTATAGCAACAATCATTTGAGTTGTTACCTAAAATTGAGGCAAAGCACAAAAATATCACAAGATGAAAGTGGCGACACTTAAAAAGCACGGTCTGGCTTCCCGTGCGCTCACACCACCATCACAAGTTAATACCAGAATCTGTCATTGCAGCTCCATTGTCTTGAGGAGAAGATGTATTGCTACTGCTGCAATGTGCTTGTCTGGTTGATGCATTGGCTGCATGGCTTGGAGAGGCAAATGCCATAGGAAACAAGAAGTCTCCATTAGGTCGAGGAAGCTTCCGCATAATTTTACCGGACGTGATGAGACGGCCAAAGCCTTCTTGATGAGCGAACGCATAGCCAGAGCGGATAGAGCGCCGTGTTCTTCTTGCAGACGGTGTTCGTAATACGTCCTGTGACTGTCGAGACCTTAACTGGGCTAATCGCTGCTTTAGACGTACTCTATCTGATAGGTTGGGGAATACATCCACAAAGTAGAATCTCCATGCAAGAACAGGAATCATAAGGATAGTGACTGTTAATGCGGTAGTGAACCAGAAGTTGGCTTCATTCATTGCCTGGAAATCAAGAACAGTTGTCAAGTGTGGAAAAATGAATGGCAATACTCAAGCTTAAACAGTTCTGTGGAAGAATTTGTAGATGCTATCTTATTATATAGCCACCATATTCAAAACAGGATTACTAATAAATAAATTTCCCTCTCACCTTGCTGAGGGATCCTACATAGCTTCCTCCAATGACATAGTTGTAGAAATATTGCAGGATAAAATACCATAATAAAGATCCCCACACCATTATGTGGTTGAATACTGTCCAATATGATGTGTCTAATGCAATCTGTTTAGGAAAATTGACCAGTGAAAATAAGTCAAGTTCATGAACGATGAAAAAGAAAGAAAGAATGTTGTACTTACCTGAGCAGTCACTACAATCACAAGTATAGTTGCAACAACACTCCCAAAAAGCATATGATCTGACAGAACCTGACCATCGGGTGCAACGGCATCTTTATAGGTACCTGAATAAAGTTTGCATGAAAGAAAATGAGATAAAAACAGAACTACAAACATTGTTTGGACAGAATTTTTTTTATATCATATGAGTAAAAATATTAAACTGATGGTATGTATGGAACTTGCACACGCTACTTACCAAATGGAACAAGGAATAGAACACATGAAGTGAAAAATCCATGAATCGCACTCAGCATAAATTCTTTCTTATTAAAGAGCAAATTTCTGTGTCCTGGGGTGTACAACTGAGGGTATGCTAATGAATTACGATCATTCACATCTTGATCAAACATTCCCAGTGCCAGCACTGGGAGAGAAGTGTAAAATAGATTGTACACAGAAATGAACATTGGATCAAAAACAGTCTGAAACAAAGCATGAATATCCTATTTACAAAAAGGAAGAGGAACTAATAACAAATATCTTATCTTGTCTTGAATACATACCTGCGCACTAAATCCACAGAAGAAAGCAAACCAGAAATGGCATAAGGTAAACGCAAAATTTTTGTAGAAAAAGTATCGAAGAAATTTGCACATTCGATAATATGACCAGCGGCCATGAACAAGTAGCAGTCTCTCCAAAAACCTAAATTGTGCTATACTATAGTCAGAAGCCAAAACTGCTTGCATGCCCTCTTGTCCACTTATTCCAACACCAATATGTGCCGCTGAAAACACAGGGAAGGTAAATTACTTGATTGATTGATTGACTTTGCAAGTTCATTATATCTTTAAGAAAACATAACGTTAGAAAAGAGGTAAAAACAGAGCAATATTTAGCATTATATCAGATAAGTATCAGTTTGTCACCTTTAATCATGGAGACATCATTGGCTCCGTCCCCGATAGCCAATGTGACTGCTTTGCGGCTCTTTTTTAGCATTTCTACCACCATGGCTTTTTGCAGTGGAGTAACACGGCAACAAATCACAGATTTACCTGGAAAGTAAAGACAAATTTTTAACTTTGTCAGGTTAAACAAAACAAAACAAAAACAGAAAGATGTATAAACAAAATTAGTCCAACATCAGAAAAATGCAGAGAACAAGAGCAACTTACACTGAGTACAAACATCAAGGAAAAGCTTTTCTAGTTGAGGATGCAGAGCATGAACAAGAGAGTGTCCATTTATTATAATAGCATACCCTGCAGGTATTTCTCGTTCCTCTGGGCTTTCGTCCCGTTGGTATTCCGATTCACTGAATCAGAATAATAGAACAGTTAGTTTTAAAATACTGTAACTTTGCTGCACTAAAGGCAAAATCTTACACCTAGATGACCAGTACTGAAAAATATGAACCAACAATAATACTACAACATGGAATCTACATACTGAAATTAGGTACTACAAAGACGAGAAATTACACAACTACTGACAAGCATGACATCTTTAAAATAATCTTAACAGTTTTAGTTGATGCCCAGATAATTAGTTGCCTGCACCATGATGGCAGCAGCGGCAGCATTGCTAGCAGCAGCCGCAGCAGCGAAATGAGCAGCATTAGCATGTAACATTTTTAATCTCAAGCAGCTTCATTTCATATTTTCTCTCTCTTTACAGAAAATAAATGAATATAGAAAAGAAAAAAAAATATATAGCAGGTGTTGGCTGATGAGTAATTCAATAATCAAATCAATATTAAAATATATACAGCTGCCTTATTAATATGAAAATTTTACAATGGCCAACTGAATTATTTGACAAAATACTTCCATCTAACAATATTCCTAGTTAAAATCCCAGAGTTTGTCTACAAATGTCCTTGATTCACAAAAATCCATAAAGTTCTAAACAATCATTTATATCATAACAAACATAAAAAAAATAATAAAAAAAATCATGACATCAACTACAATCTGATCTACCCTCTACAAAAACAGGTCAAGAAATAATATAATTGAATTTTATTGTGCTGTCCTTTCACCAAAGGTAAAAACAAGTAAATAAAAAAAAGAAAGAAAGGCTTAACACAAAATGGTGCCATTGTGATATGAAGCACAGACCAGGATTGGTGCTAAAATAAGTGCATTTGTGCTTCTTGGTGTCTTTCTGACGATTGTTTTAAAATGCAAGGGAATTCACAAAAGAATGTAATCATAAAACAAAAGATAAAAACAGCTCAAACAAAAAAATCAAATGAAACAATAAAAATATTTTAAAAACTCAATAATCTAAACCTTCCTCATACACCACCACTTCAACTGTGCACTATGAAAAGTTTTTTAGTGGTGTCGAAGACCGCCCTTGTGGCATTGACATATGATGCACCAATGTCAGATTACTTGCAAGAGTCTAGAGTAGACATGACTCATGACTATAAAAGAATAGGTGAAACTGTGATGATTATGATAAGAATCCATCTACTAGTACACAATGTATCACAAATGAATGGCTACTTTTAAGACAAAAGGTCTTCTAACATCTACAAGTCATGCATTTCATTATGGCTTGCATTACAGATCTTAAGTGCATTTTATTACACTTATCTCTTTGAACAAATAATATGTAGCAGCAACCTAAGAAAATACATAATAAATACTTTGATTACTACGTGATAGGTAAATAAAAAATTCATTTGTAATACATGATAGAAGCTATCTCTAATTACTAGCTCTAGCATTACATCACACAAGCAGATAGAGGGAGAGAAGGGACAGAGAGAGAAGGAGATGCAGTAGCCATCTTACTCCCGACGCAAGCCCACATGAACAGTCACTTGTTTGTTGCGGTAAAGTGTCTGCTTACAGCTTACCAGCCTTTTATTGTTATGTTGGTTGATTGGTCAAACTATTACAGAATTTTATTTCAAGGATGAACATAATTTAACAATTAAGAAATGGATAAAGCTTTTACAATAGAAAGGGGAGGAGAGCAAGTTAGAATTCCCTTGTGAATAAGAAGAAGTAAACGTTTGACTCATCTTTCCAACCAATAAAAGGCCAGTGTAACGCTGACTGAAGGCTTGATGCTCACCGCTACACCACTGCAAACAGCCAAACCACATTACAAACAGTACAACTTCCTTTCACACCACCAAGTGCAAAATTTTTGTTGGTGACTTAACCCATTCAGACCATAGTCCTGTTACTAAACAAGTGGTGCAATGAAGCTGAAAAAGAAGAGTTTTGGATTTCCTGGAGTATAACATCATAAAAATTTGAAATCAGAATAAAGGTATGTGTATATCATTATGGGATCGATAAAATTTTCTTTTAACAAAAGCATCAGTTTCCTGTATGTCTGATGAGCTCTCTGCATGTCCATTTAAAGTTCACACCTATCTTTTTCAGCAAAGACCATGCATTTTAAATAGAACATACATAAAAAAAAACAACACCAACTGATTAAACAGCCATGAATTTAACAGTTTTTGCAAAACAACTAAGCTGCTTACAACTAGCACCCACCAATTAGTTCCATCAGAGTCCAAATTAGCATTCTTTTGTAAACATTACTGAAATCTAGAAGCTAACTAATACAAAAACACATGTTGTCTGAGGCGTAAGCAAGTTTTTGTGTGTATTTTGAACAGAAATGGACAATCTTTCTGGACTGCACACATTTCCTTGAAAAGTCCTGCCACTCACTGTAAATTCTCACATAAGTGGTGTGCAGAGATTGCAGAACAAACACAGAAAATATTCTGGGTTCATAAAAGCTCAAAACATTCCTGTTACCAACCATTAAGGGTTACAATTAGAAATTTGGAACGACTTTAATAAGTACAGACAGAACAAGCTATACTGCCTGTGAGATATTTTCATTTTTTGGTATAGACCAGTAAGAGAGAAATGTTCTACATGGCCATTTAATTGAGACTTCTTACAAAAATCTGAACACAGCTAAAAAAAAAAATAACTGCCATGCAAGAGAGGGGAAAAAAGGGATAACTGTTACACATACCAACATATTCTGTTCCATTTCATTACATTCCTTATTGAGAGAATGCAACATGCAAAGGAGACAAGCATGATAATATCATGGTCTTCGATGTGAAACTCTGCATTGCGACAATGATGCTTTAATCAATTAAGCTTTAAGCCAAACAAAATCAACAGAAATTAATTTTAAAAAATTTGGATTTGATTATCAAGATATTATTTGAATTAAATAATGCAATTTCAATCCAATTATTAAAAAACGGTGCTCAATATAGCACTTAGTTCTTTTGTTTTTCAAAAATTTTAGCATATGAACCACTTAAATTGTGAAGTAGCCCAAATTCAATCAGCATTCAGAGCACCACTCAAGCTATACTGTCACCTAAAGCAAATCTACTCGAGCCGAGCCGAGCCGAGCTGAGCCGAGCCGAGCTGAGCCGAGCCGAGGATGGTGGCGTACTACCATAAAAGTTAATGAGGAAACTCCTTCTGCCTCTGTCACTTCGCAGGCCCACTCTACCTGTTTCGGTCCCACCTGAAAGTCACTATGCTGACAGCGGTGTTGGTAGTCCCTGACACATTATTTCTGGTGTGGTCAGAGCCTGGGTGTGATCTATAAGCAACTTCAGTCGGTGGATTATAACAATCAGTCGTTTCACCCACAACCCTGTGGTTATTATATTGTGGACTCGTAGAACTATTGCTATGCGCATTCCCAGTTTGGTTTCGCAAGGCATCCTTGTACGCGGTTAACTGCTCTTCCACATCATCATATGTGTGACCATCGACAATAAAGATGTCTGCCATCTCATCCGTCAAAAGCTGACATGAATATCCAATGTTGATGGCAGTCTCTGTAGCAAAGAGAAACAAAAAATGTTTTAACAAAAGGATCGAATAAGTTTCATGACAAAAACTGTCAATAAGAAATGTCTTCACCTTGCTTGTCTCCTGTTAGCACCCAAATTTTAATTCCTGCCATACCGAGATTTGATATGGTTTGAGGGACCCCATCTTGAAGCTTATCTTCTATAGCTGTCACACCTGCACAAGCAAGATACATAAGAATTAACACCAATTCATTAAAATATCTGAAGGTTTCAAAATAAATAAACAAAAACGACTGACCAAGTAGGGTCATATCCCTTTCTATTTCTTCATAAATTGAATCAAGTTTTTCATCCCGGTTTTCCATAGAAAGAGCTGCTTCTTGATGACGCTGCTTCCAATTAGCAAAGAAAACTTCATCTAAATCTCTGATGGCAAGGCAGAGTGTGCGTAGACCTTCTCCAGCAAATTTCTGGGGAACACCAAGAAAACAAAAAACAAAAACGATGTGAGTGAGAGACAATGTCCATGACATGGCAAGGCAACACTCAAAGTTTGCTTAGTGCAGCAGATAAGGAAGATAATCTTACATTTAAATGCTCTTGTGTTTTACTCCTCACTTCCATCATACCAGGCTTAAGTCTTTCATAGATTACATTATCAGCACCTTTGCAGTACAACCTGAGGCGGCCATCCTTTCTTAGGATCACAGACATTCGCTTTCGCACATTGTTAAAATCAAGGATGCATAACAGCTCATATACTTCCCTGTTTCCCATTACCTGTAACACATCATTGATTAACTCATTACATGTAGCAAATAAAAAAAAAAGTTTTGAATGCTTTGGGGAAGTGCTGACATACCTCCACGGTAATGCTGTTAGGAGAACGTTCCTTGAAAACGAATCCAAAATTGCGTGCAGCAGAGACCAAAGCTGCCTCATCAGGTGACTGAGCCTGGTACTCCAAACTTCCACTACGATCTTCAGCCATCACAGTATGACATAATGCTAATAGATTAAAGAAAGCATGTACATCTTGGTCATTATTTCTCACCGCTTCTACTAGAGAGCCATCATAAAATTTGAACTCTGGTTCATAGTCTGGATTAGATGAGAAATCGAGTGGAGCTGTACTCTAAAGCAGAGATAGAGAAATTCATATCAATAACGAATACAAGAAAAAACAATATTTATTGTGTTCTATCAGCTTCAAATACGCACTTTGCTAACTTCAGATAGCTCTACCACCTCTCCTGTCTTTTCATCTATTACATCACCATAACATCTTCCTGCTATTGAACACTTATTAAAAGTCATGATATTCTGGAAAGGGGAGGATGATTTTTTGTCAATGAGTATAAAAAATCAATAGGACAGTACTGAGGATTCAACTAACAATGAAAGTAAAGCAGAAATACCTGAGTTAAGGTTCCCGTTTTGTCAGAAAAAATATACTCTATCTGACCCAGTTCTTCATTAAGGGTAGTAGTTCGAGCCTTAGCTCCTGTTCCAGATTTCTCATCATACATTTTTTCGTCCCAATTAATGAGAAAGCTCTGGACAAATCTTATGACCTCAACACTGAAAATAATACAGCACAAATATTGTTATGATTGAGTGATTTCCAGTTTATTGGAAAAGTTAAACTGTAAACATACATACCTAACATAAAGTGATATTGGTACCACTGTATTGAGGACTATAGCATATGAAAAAAATACAAGGAGGGCAATCACTGTTGCTCCACTAATTTTCTCACTTGGGACTAGTGTATCCCATAGAAGGTAGGTCTGGAAAAACTGACCCGTGATGGTTTCCCAGATCCCACACGCAATCATACAGAACAGGCATACTGATAGAAGAAAGAAAACTATCTGCAACACAATGAAGAGTAAAGAGTTACATAGTGTTCAAAGAGGCCAGAATAAAAACTTGCATGCAGTTTGCAAGGACATACTCCTATAATGATGAAGTTCAATAATCTATCAATGCTTGTTCGCTTGAACTTGGTCTTCCCAGAATTTTGCATAAGTTTGGTATCTTTGCCAGCAAAGATAACGACACCATAGCACCACTGGGTGTTGCGCAGCACACAGCCTCTCAGAACCACTTTATCATTGTCAAGAGAATACCTGCAGAAAGAAATTTGTAAATTAAATAAGAATGGTGGAAATAACAAAAAAAAGGAAAGAAATATAGTATTTAAAACAATTATTAAAAGGAAGCAATTTTTTCAATGCAATACAAAGACAGGTAAAGAAGATTACTCATAATAAAAAATGTACAGTGAGAAATTCCTGTTATATATTGGTTCCATGATAACTCAAAATAACTGGAAGTGAAATAAACATACATTATGCCAGAACATGGCAGAGGACATACCTTTTTCCTTTCCAAAGTAAAGTGCCCTCAAATTTATTTAAAAGATTGTTTGGAGTTTCACAAACTATTTCACCATTAAAAGCTCCTATCAGATTATCATTTTGACCCATTTCTGCAGTTTCAACAAGGCACTGACGGCACTTAAGATTGGTCTCCCTAAAATGAAAAAACACACAATTAGTGACAGCTTCAGATACTCTATTTTTACTTCACCACTAATAAATACTCTCATTTACACAAATAATTACCCATCAAGCTCTGCCGTTTCGATGTAGCAAAGACCGTTGGGCTCACTTGTAGACAGAAGAAGAACATCTGCTGCCACAAATTGATCATTTTCCATTCGGATAACGTCTCCAACCTGAACTTGAGCCCATCGCTCTTCAACTAATTTTCCACTGCGCACAACTTTAGATCTGCGTTGATTGACCTGGCGGTCACTAGAATGTCTTTGCTGTGGTAAGTGGAAAAGAAGTTCGAATTAGAATAAGTAAAAATTTCTTTTGAATATATTTTAATTCACAAAAGAACTTACATAGTCATCATAAGCATCCTTAATGGCAGTAAGGGCAAGTACACCAATGAGAGGAATTCCTGTGGTGATTGGGGTGAGGGAGGAGATGACAGGGATCATTTGCAGCACTAATAAGCAAAGAAAGTAGAAATTTGCCAGCCGTTGGAACTGCTCAAAGAGATTGAGGGGAAGGAATGTCAGAACTGTGTATTTTGATGTCTTGATATAGTTGTTCTGTGAAGACGAAAATTACAAATGATTGGTAAGAAACTTTCATTTACTACAAAAGTAAATCAAAAATCTAGACCATTGTGATCGTAACTGTACTTACAGCATACTTGAACTGTGTATTGTAATCTCCATCATTGGCTCTGATTCTCCGTTCCGTTTCTGAAAAGATACAAAGGTAGTGAATATATATTTGCTGCACAAAGCGAACCTCAACACAGAGCACGTTTTAAAAAGAACTGAATACTGGATGCTCAGTAACAGTTTGTGAAATGCCGAGTAATAATAACTGCTGCTCGAGGGAAGCCCACAGGAGGGCAAGCGGAGCGGTGCTGCGCGGACAGGGATCCAATGAAGCCCCACACATGATAATACTCCTCCCCCTCCTCATTCCGCGTTATCAGATTCGCCTCTCACCACAACTGCAATATCAGATTTGTCATGTTTGAGATGAGCATACACCTATTGCGGAATAAACAGGTATGGAAATGAGACATTCATATTAGAAGCTCTCATCGTTTCAAACAAGGATCAGTTCTTGGAAAGCTGAAGGGACTAGTATACCAACTGTAATACTGAAGAAGAAAAGAATCTGCAGGTGCGGGACGCAAGGGGACCACAAAGTGGGGGTAAGATTCTGTTTGCGGTTTGTTGATGCCAAGATTGGTGTTCAGGAGCGGCCACGCAAGGGTCACGAACCAGCTACTCGCAGGTGGACAGGTATTCAGTGTTCAGTGATATGTTTCCAGGCGGGGCCCCACTCACCGATGGGAATAAAGCCTCGCAGGTACTCGGGCGCGCTGGTGCCGAGGGTCTGCCGGTACTGCGCGGCGCCGCCGTGCCTCCAGACCACCAGCTTGCCCAGGACGGTGAGCAGGGACTCCCGCAGGCCGTGGGGGCGGCGCGGGGCGAGGCGGGGCGCGTGTCGCGTCCCGTGTCTGTGGAGCTGGGAGTGCGGGGGCGGGGACTGGTCCAGGGCGGCCGCGGCTGCCGAGCACAGCGGCACTGACTTCCGGCGCCGCCGCTTCTTCCTCCTCCGCCGGTAGCCGCCGGCCTCCTCGTCCACGTCGTCGTCCTCGTCGTCCTCGTCGTCATAGTCGTCGAGGGCATCCTGGGGCATGCGCTCTACGCCGAACTGCAGCTCGTCCAGCTCCACGGCGTCGTCGTCCTCCATGGGCTCCATGACGCACAGCGGGGCGGCCATGTTGTCCGAGTCATAGCGGGGCGGCCCGGGGGCGGCCGAGGCTGGTGCCGGGGGACGTATGATCTCAGCTCGCCATGTCGCTGAGCACACACACACACACACACTGAGTATCCTCTCGACGCGGCGCAGGAAGCAGGAGCAGCGAGGAGTGCAGTGGCAGTGCAGCGGCAGTGCAGTTCCCCCCGACCTACTGACGTGACGTGCACCCGCCGGCTGAGTGCTACTGCAGCTCTCAAACAGATTACTCTGGGGGCTGAGCGGGACTGGCGGGCCTGGCGGGCCTGGCGGGCCGAGGTCGCTCGAGAGCCACGCTAGGGCGTGCAGGGCTGTCAGCAAGGCCGAGTTAGGCTTGGAGGCCAGCCGAGCCTCCCGGCCAGCCCGCCGGCCAGCCCGCTGCCCAGCAAGGCGGCCAGCCTTTGTAGCAGGCCAGACCAGGTCAGGCCGGGCCGGCTCTGCCTGGGCAGGGCACTTCCTCCTTCAATTGGACGGAGCCTTGGACCAGACCACTCCAAACGACTAACGACGCATATAATAGAACTGACACGTCGAGATGACATAGCAAGCGGGATGTGGTCTGTCCGAGGGGCGGATTGGTCAGGAACACCAGTGTACAAATTTCTGGGAGTCCACGGATCCAAAACGTTAAGTCAGAGCCTTTTGCAAATTTTCAGCTGTTATCTGTAGTTTATTGCCTCTATTTAATCGGCGCTGGGAGAAGTTCAGTGGAAGTCCAAGACTCTGGAGGTCCGGTGTACAGGAATCGCTCGACTGATCTCCCCTCCTCTGGTCTGTCCTTGCTACGCGATGCAAGCTCTCGGATTTAAGTTCACTTATTATTTTCTTGTTATTGTCGATGGACAGTTGCTATGAATGCCACTTACATCCAGTACACCTTATTCTCAAATTAAAGTGATGAGCTTGGTTTGCTAGCAATAAATGTAATGGGGCATAATGACAGGATTTAGGCCTATACTGCCACTTACAAGACGATTCACCTCCCCTCCCCTCCCAGTCCAAGCAATCAACACAGCCCAGCCCAGACAGCCTAGCACAGCACAAGCACAATTTTTCGTTTAAATAGTCTCTTTTTGCGAAGAATTTTGACAACAGCAATCGAAAGTTCGATCGACCTTGGCGCCTGCGGCGCAAATTACTGTACTGCAAGTAAAGGGCACGGGAGGGCGTCGGAGGTTGGAGAGTACCGAGATACACCCTTCGTCCCAAGCGGGCAACCCTCGAACCTAACCTCATCAGCCGCGAGCACTAGACCGCGCTCAGGCCACCCAGGTTACACCCGCGTTTCATTCTGGGGTTATACAAGGGATGGAGCCTATGTTGGGGATGCAGGGCGGCCGTAGGGCGGGCACCTGACCGAGCTAGCCCTGCGGCCGAACCACATCGCAGGGCTCGGCTGTGCTCATCTCGGCTCGGAGGAGTGGAGCCTAGCGCAGCGGGCAGAGCCGAGCCGAGCCGAGCCAAGTCGAGCCGAGCCAAGTCGAGCCGAGCCGAGCCGAGCGGAGAGGCACGGAGAGCGGGCACCACTCACACACAATCAATACTTTTGTACCGGGGCCCAGCGGCCGAGCCAGCGGCCCGCCAACCCTAACCGCTCAACTCTTCACGCCCGCAACTCGCACTAGCCGAGATGAACACTGAAATCACGTCCACATCCTCGCCGCCGTCCGTCACAGCCGCGGATAGCTGCGAGACGCAACGCGAGGGGCGGCTCTGGTGCAGGGACACAGCCCAAGGGCCATGGCCGCCCGGTGGGTCCCGACGAAGGGAATGGAAGTGGGTCACCACAGCTGTCTGTCCTATCAGCCCTATCACAGCCACGCACTGCTCACTGCTCACTGCCCACTGCAACACCGTCACGTCACGTCACGTCACGTCGCTCACTGGGGATGATGTCTTCTCGCGGCGCGCGCTCTGCTCCTGGGTGCGACACGGGCCAGGCAGGCACAGGCAGCCAGACACAGCTGATGCTCTGCCCCACTACCCCTCGCCGCCCCTCCCCCAGCCCCAGTGCTCCTGTCCTCACACTGTCGTCTGCTGCGCCGCCGCCCTCGCCCACCACTGCCCCACCCCGCCCCGCCCCGCCCCGCCACCCAACGCGGGCCGCGGCGCGGTCGACCGGGCCGTCGCGAGCCCAGCCAGCCCATTCAGCGAGCGAGTGCAGGCATCTGACGCCAGGTGGCGCCGCGCCGCGCTCCCGCGTGAGCAGACGGGCGGAGGGCGTCGCGACGCCGCGGTGCACCGAGTTGTTTCGCACTGCACTGGAGGGCGGAGGCGGCGCTGCGTTGGATTGGCGCCGCGTTCAAATCGTGAGGCTGGTTTCATCTTTCGCTGCTTGTTGTTGTTGTTTTCCTCTTCCGTCTTTTTCTGCTGGCCTTCTTCTTCGGCTCCAGCGGATGATGTCCTGGATCATGCTGTGTATCTCGCGGAGTATCTTCGCCGAAGAGAACTGCCGGGCCGAGGTCACTGGAGATCCAAAGCGAAGATTGTGTCGCGGCTTAGCACGACGCGGCATGCAAGCAGGGGAGGCTCTAGTCTAGAGACGGGAAAGTGGCGGGCTCTGGTGGGCTTTGCGTCTGTCTCTCTTTCTCACGCCGTAAGATTTCAGTGAGTGCGACAGAGACAGAAAGCGCTCGTGGGCTCCAGAGCCCACCAGTTTTCCGTCTCTGCTCTGGTCGCTCCAAGAGACGACGGCTGGGAGGGGCACCACGCTAGGGCTGCGGACGAGGCACTGGAAGGCCGCGCCCTGCCGCGCCCTGCCCTCTGACCTTCCCACATGTGGGAGCCGCTGATTCATGACGCCCATGGAGGAGTGGGGTGAGGAGCGGGCTGCGGTTATACTCCTCGCTCGAGAGACCTTCAATGCAACACACTGGAATCTTTTGGCGATGACGGAATTTGAAGAACCATGAACTTCCGCTCTGCGGAGCGGAAGTGCACTTAGTGACTGCAGCAGAAGCAGCACGGGCCAATGAAGAAAAGAGCAGAAGTGGCTCGTAATAAAAAGCATAACGAAAAACGAAAAGAACTATCAGTGAGCAGGTGACATCTGCTCCGGGCTCCGCGACAGAACAAACTCATTCGTCATCGCAAAGCGTCCGGAGAGAATTATGGCTGATGAATGAGGATGCACTGCAGTTAGTTGGGTCGAGATGTCGCTTATCACTCGGCGAAACTTGTGCGTCATTTCAAGCTTCAATAGACAGGAGAGAAAGATTAAGTACCAGTCTGCAGACTTCCCTCGAGCAGAGGTGAGACAATGCACTGTTCTATCGTTGCCAAAAGAATCCGCCAGCGTCGACACTCGGCGCGGGAAGACTTCTATATGTTTAGCAGAAGATGAAGCACGGAGTACTGACAGGCGGATTCTTTTGGTGACGATAGTTCGACAATAGACTACATCATGAACCTGTGTACCCACAATTTAAAAACATAAACTTGGCATGAATCTGCAGCTGAACAATTATTCCCTTCCTTTAGACCGGCCGGCGCCGGCAGCCAGCAGCCAGGTCAGCCTGCCATCGCGGAGGTAGGCAACCAGGACGCACCTCCGTGCAGCGGGATGCCTACCTCGAGGCAGCATCAGCTTTCATGTTCCCGCACTTTACGTAGAACACGTCCGTGAACGTGGCCGGAACGTAAACAGCCTGAACCAATGTCAAAGTCTAGAATGTTGGTAGATCGTTAGTAAAAGATCGTTAGTAAAAACACGCATTACAGTGGGGGGAGTTAGGAAGCGTTAGCCGGACCCGAAATGTGTTCCTGAGCTCGTAACATAGTTAGATGGTAGAGGCGGTCATGTCAGTGACTCTACTATCGTCTACTAACGATGCTTTGATGACTTACACCACCGCCATGAACACC
>CABIKL010000254.1:0-26186 GCA_902196195.1 Aptinothrips rufus | reverse complement strand
CGACAGCGAAATACAGACAGTTTGCCAGAATTCCATCACGACTGTAAACATTTTGCTGGCTGGCATTGCGAAAGCTGCACTAGTATAATAACGGGCATTTTATTTTAAAGAGATTCTGTATCATGATGAGCACTAGGGATCAAAGCAAGCAGAGCAGGAGTAGATCACTCGATGTACGAGATGATGTGTCAAGAAAATTGCCTGGCTTGGAACAACACAATTTGATTAAGAGTTCCTCTGACAAGCATAACTATGTTCTTAATGAATCAATTTAGCAAGGATTTTGACAATTCTAAGAGCTAGGCCATCTGTTTACATGCTTTTGCCCAAATTAGCAAGCTGCAGTGCAATCAAATGTGTTGCTAAAGAAAAAGATTAACGATCGCATTGTTCTGGACATAATAAAACTGGTATAAGAGCACAATACACAGATGACGCAACCCTGGATCATGCTTATTAAAGGGCCAAAATAAGAAGTTTATGTTCTCTGGCATTGCTGGTAATTTTCATTGACGCATTGAGAAATAATCACAACACGTTTGAAGGTAAAACCAAAACCAAAACCTGAAGAAGAAACAAAACATTTTCTGTGTTGTGCCATACCAAAATTTGTGCAATTTCAGAAAATCTCCAACTAATTATTTACTCTATTGAGTTTGAGTTTGGTTTCTTCTTCACTGAATAATTAATAAAACAAGCTAATCAAAAACTTCATCAAACGCTGTCTGTAAATGTTAAGAGCCTAAAGGGAAGGTGAGCAGGTATTGAGGCAAACGGTATTGGACACTGGGCAGCGTACATTACCAGAAACCCTGGTGATGCAGAGTGGAGCAAGAGGGGACACGGATCCCGACAGTCACAAATACATTCGCATAAGGAGCAGAATTATGCCCCATATGCAAGTTGTCACACCGATAAACAGAGGAACTTTGTCTACACAGAGACAATAGAAAGAAAAAAGAAAGAATGTCACCAAAGCCTATCATTACCCATACAGCCAAACTCCCAAAACATGTATCTACTGAAGGCCAAACTCAACTTACACTTTGAAAAGAAGCATATCAAATTCGCACAAATATAAACTGCAGTTTGCAAAAATATTATAAAAAGAAAACAAATAGAATTTGCTTTGAAATTGGAAGGCCTTCATCAAAAGACATTTACGACAGAAGCTTTGAAGGGTTGTCAGGGCCCAAACTGGTTGGGAGCATTTGAAGACTGTGGAAGACAAAGTTCAAAACGCTAATCCATAAATACACACATTCAAGATAGAATGCAATACATGTAAGTCTTGTTTCAGTTTAAATTTAAGATAGCAGCTGGGTAGCAACATCGTAACACTTACGCAATGTCCCTTCTTTGCTCGCTTCTTTGGCAAGCAAAGAAGCACAAAGCTAAAAATTTCTCTACAGGAGAGTGATCTTTTCATGTTGGTTTCAAATCATGTTATTTGTGATAGAATGAGTAATGATAATTTAAGCTTAAACCCTATAAAGAAACAAAAGGGATTCTTACTTCCTCATCCAATTAGGAAACCAACAACCGTGCCACTTCTTTGAACTGAACATAATGATTCGCAGCTTATATTTGCATAAATATGGTATGCTGACACGAAAATTATAAAAGAAAAAATAGATCAACTTTAAAATTGTTGCATTCCATGCTCTAAACTTTCCTCCACATTTCTACAACAAGCTCCTATAAGTTTTGACAGAAATGCAATAAAAACTTTATGAATAGTATTGTCACTTCAAAACCATAAGAACTTTAAGCATTACCTTTCTGTAAAACGAAATAACTTATTCAATCTGATGTTCCAACTATGCAAGTCAGAAAGACATACACAAAAATAACAAGAAAAATAGCGAGGAACATGCCTGACGAATAATGGTATCATCTGAGCTACTTACTGCATTTACTATTAAGAAGACCATGAACCATGCAGCTCATTGCAAAATGATTTGTGGAAGCTTATAGACCCAATTTAAAATTCAAAAGGGGGATAAACAAGACTCTCTTCACTGCAAGTAAAGTTCTATATCTCGACAACATCTAAGATAAGTGATAAAAATCCAGAAAAATTTGAAAATGAAGTAGAAAATTTCAACCCAACTAAGAGAATGAGAAAATAAGGAAGAAGAGGCGAGCAAGATATAATGACAAAATAAGAGAGAGGTGAGAGTACAATTTAAAGAGAGTGAAAGAGAGAGATAGAGACAAAAATTACAATCACCACACACTTGAAGTGGGAATAAATTTTGAAAGAGAAACATAGTGTGAAGGAATAGCAATCTACAAAACATGCTCTTTTTGTCTTCTAATAGAAACTATGACCACAAGAGAAGTAGTGTTAAGATTTAATATTCTTCTAAAAACATCTGTATCCCCTCCAAAGATTTTGATTATCCTGAGCTAATTGCATCCGAACAAGAAGTCTGAATTAGTTTGGAAATAAGAGGTGCTAGTTAAATAGAACAATCTAATTCAAGATGTTATCTACAAGGAAACATACACAACCCCTTCATTGTGAAAAAAACTGTGTAAAGAAAATGGATTTAAAGCAGAGAACACAATCTACGGCAAGTGGACTTAAAAAGAATGTTAAATCAGAAAAGTAAAAAATAAAAAAAGGGCAAAATTAAATAATTGTGATAGTAATAAGAAAAGAATCACCATGATTTCCACTCCTAAGGAATGGTGAGTGAGCAGCTGCAAGCAAAATTCAAAATGATCAGAAACTGAAATGAACAGAAGAGCTTTCTCTCACGCTCCTGCTTAGACCCACTAAGTGCCCAATAGAAATCAACACAGCATAATGATTAAGCTCTCACGCTCTCTCTCCTTCTCTCTCACTCTCTCTCTCTAAACCGTCATCAACATTACAAGAAAAGTGATCTCCAATCCAAGGCCTTATTTTTGGTCCTAATGCTTACAACTCAATAACTTCCCACTGATGGCAAATCAGCTGTACCACAGTAGTTGGTAGACAAGTAATTGAAGCGATATTACAGTTAGAATAAATACTAAATTGATTTTGATTTGCCATGATCCAATGCGCCAAAAACCAAAAGGAGTGAGTGAAAAATGAGATGATATTCCTTCAGTCCTTTTCTCTTTTAAAAACTCTATTTGAGTAGAAACCAAACATAAGCTATCTTGCTGCACATGAACCTGCAATTTGTTTATACTGAAACGGAAGAGTAGATTTAACTTACATCCTTCACCAGAATCCAGACGAGACTGCAATTCTTTCACCTGTGATTCCTTGCGCTTTACATCATGAGCAAGGTTATCCAATCTTTGCCGGACATCTCTTAACTCCCTGGAATACAAAATAAAATAAGAATTTCATGACAGAATGTCAGCATCAAAGTGTTATAAGGATAAATTAAGAACTCACTTTTGAGCAGCTATTAATTCTGATCGCGTTTTGCTGAGTTCTTCACTAATGGCCTGTTTTGCTTGAATTTCAGATTGCAAACTGCTTTGAAGGTTGAGAAGTTCCATCTTGTCCAGCTTCTGACTCCTTCTGTTTCTCCAATTTTTATCCTGATAACAAGAATCATCATATTAAATAAAATTAAAAAAAATAAGGTAAAAGCAAATTTGAAGAATTGGAAACTTGGTAACATCAGATGCATACCGTAGCTGGAGTATTTCCAACCCCAGAGTGTTTCAAGTATTCTAACTCCTCAGTCATTTTTGTTGCTAAAGCTTGAAGATAGCCTCTGGCATCCTTCTCATCACTAACCCTGCAAGATAGTACAATGTTAATGGCAAGACCCACATACACCAAACCCGCATATAACGAATTCACGTTTTTATCGAATTTTTTCTTCATTTCCTGGCACTTTCTTACAGTTTACCTATCATATCAAACCACATACATCAAAGTCCCGCTTATCTCGAAAAAAAATTCGATCCCTTCAAATTTTGCTTTAATATATGTTGAATATCTAGGGGGAAAATTCCCAAACTCAAAGTTTTGGGGGTAAATTTTCTTTATGTTTTTTTATACAGTGTAAAAAGAATCACAATACATTGAGAAATTTTTGATTTTTTACACCTGCACGTTGGATTGCCTTGTCTCTACCGTGGTTGAGTACCCATCAGCAATGTTCAGAACCGCAGACCCTACTTTCACAAGTTCATTTTTCAACAAAACCAGAACTACAAAAGAACCAAAATTTGATCAAGTTAATTGTCAACTGGTGCGCGTTCAACCATAATTTTAGTGTCTATCAGTATGGGACACTGGGAATAGAGCTGAGGAAGCTACGTTTTCAAATATATTTGCCATTTTACCCTTTGCCTTGGTCATAAAAGCAAAATAAGGGTTTCCCACATACACTGTATCCCTGGATACATCAAACTTTTACTTTATCTCCCTAAGATTCGATATGAATGGGTTTTACTGTAGATACCATTTCATGAAGGCAGAGTAAAAATGAGGACTGAAAAAGGTATGTCATGAGCACTAGGCACATGACAACAATATCATATCTTTCACATTACCATTGAATGATTTCTGTTATTTGAGCTTCCCATTGAGCTATTGCATCTTTTTTAGTTCTTAAATCTTCATAATCATTTTCAAGTTGACGTCTCTCCGCTTGCATCCTGGCCAATGCATCACGAGCCTACAAAGATAAGATAATTCCACATGAGCTTACACAGATCATTGACAAAATATAGAGACAACCTGTAAACAGCTCTTACCGATTCCATTTCAATCATGAGTTTCTTATTCTCCTCAAGTAGCATAGTCTTATCCCTATCATGTCTCCTACTTAACTCAGCAACAGCTTCTTCACTGTCTGCTACACTTTCAAGACGCATTGAATCTAACCGTTCCTTGAACACAGCCACCTGTGATAGTTCAATATATATGATCAAAACACAAAAGGACACTATGGTGTTTTAGTATAAATGTCACTCACACACCCATAGAAAAGATTCTGTGCTGTTTTACCAAGGAGACTTGACCATGAGTTAACCAAATGAAATTCTTTATTTGCGTCATGCACAAAATATGCACAACTCCCCATCACATTCTTGATTAAATTTAGCCTATCTTCCTCATGCGCAATCACAAACAACCTTCATCCTACTTGGTGCTATTCCATCATAGACGTTTATTACATAAACTAATATTCTCTAGACCCTTTCAAGAAATTTTATATGGTTAGAATGTTTCTCAAAAACCAGTAAACATTTAAAATTCCTTTTACCTCTCTCTCAAGAGCTTCTCGAGTGTTATCTGATTCTTGCAGCTGTTCTCGAAGGCTACATACTTCCATATTGTAACGGGCTTGCTGCTGATTTAAATCTTCATTGTACTGAACTTCTATCTTCTCAACTTCAGCTTTAAGCCTGTAAGGAGAAAAGATACAAAATGTGTGGAAATATTGAAAGTAACCAGCTAGATTTTAAGTAAAATTTGCATATTTTTAGAGATAGTCAAAAGTAAGTGAGACCTTGCTATTTCCTGACTGGCATGAACAGCAGCAGAACTGCTTGTACTGTCAGCACGAGATCGCACTCTTTGTTCTGCCTCAGCCTCCACTTGTCGGCAATACTCTTCGCTCCTCTCTCGCAGTTTGCGTTCCTTGGTTGCTTCTGCTATTGCTTCTTCCACTCTAGCCTCCAGTTCGCGGCGAAGTTTTTCTGCCTTTCTAATATCATTTCGTAAAGCATCAACCTTGGACATTACAACTTCAAGCTCCTCTTCTTTGTCTCGAACTTGTCTGGAAAGTTTCTGCTTCTGCTGACGTAATTCAGACAACCTGAAAGTCGGAAGTATAATTAAGTATTAAATATAGTACCAACACAAACTGAATGATTAGTTCTACCTATTAAACAGTCTGCTTACTTATCAGAAACTTCTGTATATTCATCCATAGCTAGCTTCCTCTGAGTCAAAGCTTCCTTCAGCTCCTTCTCTTGGATTTTAATTTTTTCATGCACATCGGTTTTGTCCTGCAAAACAAATATTGTTGTAAAGAACACTAACACATAGCACAGGAATAAATGCAATGAGCTTACAGGCTGCATTACGATATGAAAAATTTCTTGCCTTCAAAGCCTCATCCCTATCTTGTTGCAGCATGCGAACCATCTTCTCCAACTCTCTGATACGGGCACCTGATTCACCTTCCATGGCCAAAATTTTCAGATCTGGTGCTTGGTTCTGAAGTTGTTCAAGGAGTTTCAACTGATTTTCTAGTTCTGAAAAGTAAGAAAGATATCTTAAAGATGACCCGAATTTGATAAAGCAACTTTCTTTATCTTTACTTAGTGCAATAAGGCCTCACCACAGTTTCTTTTTGTTAGAGTATTTATTTCATCTTGAAGACGTCGAGTGCCATTAGCCGTTTCAGTGGTAGGAGACAATTTTTTAGTTTCCTCAGATGATGAAAGATCATTTTGGTAATGAACAAGATTGTTCTCCTTGGCATCTGAAAATTTAAGTCGTATTATTTTGTCCTCTAATTCACAAATGATAATTTAAAAATATTCTTAGCAATTAAAAAATTAAAAAAATTAAAAAAATAAGTGGATGTGAGGATGCACCTAATAAATTTCTTTTAAGAGTCTGGTTTTCCTCTTCAAGTTGTTTAATACGGCGAGTTATCACAGTTGTGTTGCTGGGCACACTACCCAAATCTGATATGGTACTGTAACATAAATTAAGTAATTTAGCTTTACATAGTCTAAACCAGTCAATTTTCATACACATTCATATCTTTGCCTCAGAAAGATTTTGTAAATCTTGCTCATCTTTTTTCCTCAACCAAGTGATGTGCATTATACTAAGTTAGCAGATATTTACCTTCCAGAAGTGAAAGTGAACCCAACAAAGGGCAGATGCAAGGCAGAAAATGCAGGATTTGCAGCTGTTGGGGGGACAGCATCAGATGTTCTAGTGTCTGCTTCATCCACATCAAAGTTGGAAGTGTCTGTAGGACTGCTCACTTCAGGGATGTATGGAGCTGTTGTATCACGAAGGTTTAACCAGTCCACTCCAACAAACCATGCATGATTCTGGATCAAAAGTGGAAAAAATAAACTTAATAAAAAAATGCAAATATTTCACCACGATATCACAGTTGCTGAATTTTTGTTTCTGCCAACCTAGATTGTAGTTGCAAGGCTATGAGAGGGTATCTATTAAACCACCTTAAAATTCATAATGAAAATGAACAAATTAATTCACGTACCTTGAAGTCATCAATCCCGTTCTGCCCTAATCTCAACTCTGAACTGCAAATCAGTCTCTTCATAAGATCTTTGGCTTCAGCTGATACTTCATACCCAACATCACATGGAAAATCAAAACAATTCTGTGGAAGAGCAAATGAAAAGCAATGAAAACACACCAATAGACAGTCACCCACCTAACTCATTTTTATTTTAGTATTTCATCTCTATTACACCAAAGTCTCACCTTGTGATTCATAATTTTTCCATAGGTTTCAACAAGAGATTCTGCATAGAAGGGTGTTTCACCATACAGCATTTCATACATGCAAACACCCAGGGACCACCAATCACACTCTGGTCCATACCTTCCCTGACCGTCCTCCATGGCCTACAGAAGAAGAGAACTTTAGCTGATGGATCAGCTGACAACAAATACTTTCAAATGTAAAGCGTAAGAATATTGAGAACAAACCCTCAAAATTTCTGGAGATATATAATCAGGAGTTCCCACAGCCACATTGCTTTGGACTGTTCCATCAGGCGAGAGCTTTAAACAGGATCCAAAGTCTGCCAAACGAATATGACCGTTGGCACAAAGCAAGACATTATCTGGTTTGATATCTCGATGAACATAACGCAAATCGTGTATGGAACCAACAGCTAAAATCATTTCAGCAATGTAGAACCGAGCCATATCTTCTGGGAGTCGGTCTTCAAATTTACTTAAGAGTGTTAACAGGTCACCTCCACAATAATAGTCCATTACCAAATACTGGAATAAGAATGAAAACATAATTTTACAAGGCATGTTTCACTTCATGGGCGAATGAAAAATTCTCTCTTTAAACACCCAGTACGTACCAGGTTATTTTCATCTTGAAATGCATAATGTAAATTTGTAATCCAGCGTCGATCTCCATACACCAATACATCACGTTCCTCTTGAAAGCACGCAGTCTCTGCTCTTTTCAGCATTTCCCATTTGTTTAAGATCTTCATAGCATAAACTTTATCACTACCTTTCATTTTGACTACACAGACTTCTCCAAAGGCCCCCCGACCAATCACCTTTACTATCTCAAAATCATCCCGTGACAAACGCAAAGATTTAATGTTGTTCGCAATTGGTTTAACTGAAAAGAACAATTGTTTCATGACACAATATCTCTTTCCATGTAAATAATGTGTGAATATTGATAATTGAATCACATCCACCGGCAACCACACCAAATTTAGCTTACCAAACTCAATGAATTCTGAAACAGTTTTCTCTCGTCGTAATGATGAATTACAACACTCATCATAGAGCACAAGTAGAACATCCAACAAAGTTTCAATGCTAAAGCACTGTCCTTGACCCTGAATGGGTCCCCCCAAAAAGAGGGACTCCAACTGTCGCAGGCGCCGCTCTCCTACAAACATTAGAGAAAAGGGACATGTAATAAAAACATTTTCGTTGCTACTAAACCTGATGAAATTTATTTCTTTAGTGGTGCTTGCCTGTGCCGCCATCTCCCCCAGAGTCCTGGAGAGCAGAGAGTTTGGTGGCCGTCTCCGACATGGGGACGGAGCTTGGAGCACTACAACATTACAATGTCCTCCTCACCACTGGCAAGTCTATATTCTTGGCTTTAAGATTTCAGGAGTCATGGCTGAAAGACAACATTATTTGAACATTACTTTGCTTGAAAGAGCTAAAATAAATAAGTAGGCAATGTAAGACATAGGCAATGCAGAACTTCTCTAGCATCCAAAACTGATGACTGTGTAAATAATACGGGCAAAAGAACAAACATCAAGACACCAACACATTGGCTGCTTAATATGAAGGTCCTAATGCAGATATGTAATATAATGGACCAAACTTCCACCTTTTGTAGAAAGGAATATTGATGAGGAAAAGTGTGGCCAAGATTGAAATCAAGTTCAGGCCTAATGCCACAAGAATTTTAAGATGGGAGGTAAAGTTCGAGTATGTAGGGCTTGATTTAAGTGTTGTTAGTTAAAAGGTCAGTGGTACAAGAAATACCACATAGCACATCCAAACCCAACACAGGGATTGAGGGACCGTTCGCCAACAGGAATTCATATAATTGGTTACTTTGATTGATAAGTACTGAGAGAACAGAGTCTAGATTAAAATTAAAACTCAAGTTAACTAATCAATTGTTCAACACGAAAATTTAACCTTAGTGTTGTACTATTGGATTCACCAAAAAGTCTACGATTCAAAGGAGAAATACTAGGGTTAAAAGGCTCATTCAAAAGTGAGGCAAGTTGCATACCGAAATATATTTGTTTTCAATTGGTTATTATCTTGTTTACTTTCGTTCCCATCACCACAAACGTTTGCCGATAATCTGACCCCTGAATCACTTCACAATATGGCTGCCACACCTATCTGGCATCCACTGTAGTAGTAGTTGCTGTAGTAGTAGTAGTAGAAGCAGGAGCGGTAGTATTCATTGCGTCCACAGTTGCCAGTTGGTTTCTCCATTCAATGCGGGGTGCTGCGGCGTCATCGTTCGGTGATTTGGGGACGATTTCGCGATCTCCCAATTGTGCCATAGATTATTTATGATTTTAAAGTAATTTTCATTACAGTCCCGAAACAAACTCACTGATATGATATGAGTCAGGGTAAATTAAGATCGAGGGAAAGACCAAAGAGGAGATCCTCCCGTCGTTTGTGGATCATCAGATGCTGTAAAGTTATGGTACCGTAGTTATTTTCGTGTTAAAGACTATCTCATTAGTTACATTAAATAGACACATTCTAAATGGCTAAGAGCATACACTTTTTGTTCGGACGGGTTTGTTCAAGGATTTTTCTCACAACTCGCGGGCACATTACGGCGCGTGGGATGGGGGAAGGCTTGCTTAAAGTCCACGGTACATCTTCGGATGAATATCGCTCGAACGAAAATCATATAATGAATGAAATAGCCTAATAACTAGCTATAAAAAATTCGAAAGGTAGGATAGTACGCATGGATCTGGTCCATAAGTCCTCTATCAAGGTCCTACGGCGTCGGAGGTGTTGCTTTGCGATTCCCTGACTTGGCAACCCTGCACGTATTTAGGCGTTGTTGGTTGAAAGAAACGGTTCGGCCCAGCAGAGAGAAGCATAACAATTTCGTGTTTATGCTCCGTTGAGATCGGGAGAATACAAAGCATGGGAATCCGTAATCATATATTTGATTGATTTTCACATTGAAAACAACTTCTCTTTCTAGTGTTTTTAGGGTGTATACTGTGAGTGTGAAGATAGTATTACATATGTTGCGGCACGGCAATCTTCAGTGACTGCTGGCTAGTCGTCGTGCTCAAGATGGTCGATGGATTTTCCAATATCAGTTGTGATCTCTGACTTCATTCTCGTTCACATTTGGAACTATATTCTTGGAACAGTTGCTGGAATGTTTAATATCTCAGGTAATTACTCCGCACTCTCAATATCTTTGGCTTCTTGCATTACATCTTTGGTATAGGCTATGGCTGTGGTGATGATTATGAGCTAATTATAGTTCGTTACTTTTCCTTCATTGAATTACTAGAGACCAACATTTGATCCACTATTTAATCCCCATATCGCGTTGTAAAGTTACATTTCATATGTGATCAGAACGAGCATTTGATGCTTTAAAATTTCACCCCAGCACTTGCATAGGTTAAGTAAGTTTCTTTTTTATAAGTCTTGACCCATGTTGGTATATTTTACCATCAGTCCGCTGCGTTCTTTCTATTTTGTTTCAATTTTTAGTTTTCATGAAATTTATCTTGTAAGTGTCTCATTATATTGTGTCTGTGTTTTGTAGTTTGATGCCCTGTGCTAGCTAGTCTGTACTTTACCATTCATTTTACGTTGTGTATTGCCTTCTTATCGGGATTGCGTATCATATGAAGAGAAACTATACAAATAAGTAGAGAGAACTATCACTTCGAAATTGAGTGCTGTTCCACTGTACAAATAAGTAGAGAGAACCACTTTCAAAATTGGGTGCTGTTCTTATAAACTTTTATGATATTAATGTTACCTTTTGAATATTAGTTTTTGCCAAGTATTTTTAAAGAAGAGATTTGGGAGAAGACATAGGATGAGTTGTATGCAATATCCACTAATGTAAGTTCTCTATAAGCACTCATGAAACAAAATACATTGATGTTAACATTTTCTTACTTTTGATTTCAGGATTTTTCTATCAAAGGAAGAATATTACCAGATGATATGGGAAACTTCAGTATTGAGATGTTTGATACATACCACAGATGGCTGCATCAAAAGCATGCTCATTACTGTAATTGTGGGTTAATGAACCTGCATCAGAAGCTGTGTCAATTACAAAGGAGTTAACTCACATGCTTCTGCTATTCTGATGGAATGGTTCTTGGAAAGGGAAAGGCGGTATCTCCGCTGATAAGCATGGCAGAACCTGTCAAAAAGAGGCTAAGAGTTGAAGGTGATAATGAAACGGAAGAAGAGGAATTGGCTGCACATGACCTTATGGAATTCCAGCAGAACCTCCTAAATCAGTGTCTGTGCTGCATGTCAGAAAGTCAGCTTCGACGTCCTTTTCGAGATAAACCATCTGACACATCCTGGACACGTGATCGCACCCTACAGTTTGTTGGTTCAATTCAGCTGCTTTGTGAAGTTGCTATGAAACAAACGTCAAGAGGCTTTGTGTGTTCCAGAATTGGTGATGTTTGTGATGCTCTCATCAGGAATGAACATGGTTTGATTGATAGACTTGTTGAACTGTCTACTCATTCTGACCACTTCGTGTGCTTTGCTGCCAGTCGTGCCTTATCAGCATTTCTGCTGGTATCAAAAAGTAATGTAGATGCAATGTGGCTTGAAAATCTTGCTGTTAATGCGTTATCAACTTCCCAGCCACGTCAAATGTGCTTTTCCCTTGATGTTATACGCAGAGTTGTTGAGTACAAAGAATGTGATGGACATGTTCTAGAAGAAAGAGAAGCACCTGATGAAAGTCCCCCAACATCCTGTAATATCCTTATGACAGATCCCGAGGCTGACTGCAGTCAAGTTAAAAGCGTCTGTGTTAAGGTTTTAGAGGCCAAATGGCCAGCTCTGGTCTCTAAATTTGATTCACTTGTGTCTTCATACACAACTGAATATGAGGCAACTGTTGTGACTTTTTTGGAGCTTTGGGAAGCCTTAATATCTGTTAAAGCTAATTTGTCTGTCGCAGATACTAAGCCATTTTATGCACACTTAGACAATGTTGTGATGCTACTCGCTCCTAGTGTACCTCCTGTAGTTTGGAAATCTATTTTAAATCTTCTCAACGAGGTCCTGTGTTATGGGAGCACCCTCGCATTACAAGATGTGCTTGCAGCAGAACCTTGTGCATTGGCTCATCTTGTAGTGCGAGGGGTGAAAGATTCACGCCTGCTGGACGGGCTACCTTATAGAGGGGGATCAGGACGATTTGGTGGTGGTGTTGGGGATGGTGACAAACCTCTTTTGAAGAAAATGGTGCTGCTTGTTTTGAAAGCTGTGGCAGTTACAGTGAAAGAGACGAGATGTGATTCAAGTGATAGCTCCCTGAGCTCCGATGCTGATGAGGCTGATGATGACATGGCGGTGATTATACGAAGTATCAAAGAAGTTCTCCGGAAAGTAGATCAGTGTGTAAAGGCATTAGTTCCTTTTCATCCAGAGACACCTCTTGCTCAGTGGGTTGTTCAGTTATTCGCTGATCAGGATGATGCATTGATTGAAAGCATGGTATGTATCTACAGCTTGCATTTTAAAAATTCTATTTGTCTTGTCTTTTACTGTTTGTAAATCAAGAATGTATTGTTTGTTTGCAGGTGTGTTGTCTGGATACTGCAGTTGGACTTGTATATAGAGACTCAGTGGGACAACCTGATGTAACCCTAAAGCGTATATTGAGCCCAGCTGCCACATTCATTCAGTTCGTTCAAGCAGTTTCTCATGATCCAGACGTTCTTTTGGATTTTTTAGTTTCTAATGAAACCTGCTTTCTTTTGTATTTGCTTAGAACCTTGAAATTTGTCAGCAGGAATTGGAAAGATTTCAGAAATTGGAAAGAATTTGTCCATGAATGTGGTGGGGATTTGGAAAACATTATGACTATGCTCATACGTTTAAAGCTAGCTATAGACCGTCTTGTTTCAAGGGATCTCTTTCCTTACAACATTGGTCCTGTGCTAAGGCTACTTGAAAAATGTGAAAGCCTGTATGATGGAAATCCTCAGTAGGCAATATGTCAATTCTCTTCATCCACAGTCGGTGCTGCAATGTGCACTTATCTGTGAGCATTGATGTTGAGTTCAGTCCAGTTTGCACTTCATCTGTTGTCCAGCTTCTGAATTAAAATAGCCGTACTTAGTACCTATTGGAGAAAATATTCCTAGTTTCTTCACTGAATTATTTTCAATCTTCTAGCATTTAATAAATTACTTTATTGTATTTTCTGAAATTTGTGTTTCTGTTTTAGTTTGTTTTCAAGTGTTGCTGATGTTGTATTTTATCATTCCAATGGAGGAAATTACCTTACGTCTCATAAGAAATTTTCTGTACTCTCTCTTGTGCCCTCCTTATTGAAGTTTAGATATGTTCTCATGCTGTGATGTAAATGATGAAAAATTAGGAATTCTCAAATGGCAAAGATTTGATGATTTTTTGTCAGTGACCAATCATGTGCAATTTCTTAAAAATGTACTTAGGAAGTTAAATGTTAATTTGTCTTACTTCTTAAATGGTTTTATATACTATAAAAAGCACAAATGTGTCGCAACTGCTCAAAACTATGTTCTTAGATACTGAGAACCTGCTCGACCTTCAAGATGTAATTTAAAATTTGTGAAATGGATGAGTGAGAAGAGCTTCCTAGTATCATTTTACAAATGAACTATGCTCAGCCAGCTGTGGCCTTCATCTTATTGGGATCACTTCAATCATGTTCTAATGCTTTTCCTTTGGGTTGTAGATATAATTTATGAAACCCCATATCTTTATTTTGTTAGTGACTCAAAATCGTACATCACATGGATTTAAAGGAATATTTATGTATGACATATCTATATTTTTTGTATTGAAATTGACATAGTGAGCAAGTGAGTTATTTATGTTTTGTATTATATAGTGTTAGAAATATATTTATGACCTGTTGTGCTGACTGTTATATATAGTGCTTGCAGTGCATCTGCGCTTTGAATATGGTGTGCATTGTTTACAAGTTACCTATTTGTGTCACTGCAGGAATGAATCTGACATGAAAATAAAGAAGTTTCTTAGCCCATGCTTTGTCTTCAGTTTGCCTTGTATCCGTGGCGATTTTCATCTATGATAGAATACAGACTCGATCATTTAGTTGCTGGTTGGAGCTCTATGCACAATCAGATTGGGTTTTCACCAACAGAAAGAAAAAGACATATCAAATTTGATCAAAAGCTTTGTATTTGAAGGTGAGATGCAATCTACAAATTATCAAAATTTCAGATCGAAGTCACTAAGTACTTCCCTCAAAACAAATGAGGAAGAATAATGTTCTACATTTAAAAAATAAAAACCATATTTAAACAGGAACTATTAAATAATGCAGAAATCTAAAAGCATCATAGATGTCCAACTACAGGAGCACCACAACGCAGCATGGCAATTTTGGCTGGGGCAAGAGCAATGCCAATTATTTAAATTTAAAAAAAAAAAAAGTTTGGACACAAATCTAATCCGTACAAACACCAAGTTTGTGACCAATTAGTTGAAAGAAATCCTCTTCCTTAAAATACTGCACCCTACTACACAAAGCACCAATACCTCTACCTTTTTTACAGTAAATGTAAACAGTTCATAAATTGTAACTTGGATATGGATGGTACAAGACAAGTTAATTGCTGTAGTAACAACAGAATATTTGGTCTCCTTAGCACATTCAATTGCACAACTAACTATCCACTGATGCCAGTTCAAAATTTAGAGTACAAAAACACACACATCTATGCACTTTCAATAGACATAAGTAATAATAAAGTTCATTTAAACAACAAATTGGTAAAACTGATGTTAAACTTTTACCCTATTTGTTCAAAATTTATGAAAACTATTTACAAAGATTTAATAGCATTGTGCCTAAACTTTAGAAGATTGGGCATCATGTGGCCAAAATTATGGTTGCTAAAAATTTGAATGGAGGCAAGAATCTCTCAAATGAAAGCTGACTGCTAACAATAACTTCAAAGAATAAGAGAGAAACTTTTTTCCAACCTGATTCCAACCATTGAGAACAAATACTAAGCATGGCAAGTCTCACAGCAAGTCATGAAATTTCTTGGGAGTTCAACTGATCACACAAAGAAGAATGAAGAAGATCGCTCAATGCATCTTCAAAGATAAGTACTTATGTATTTTTCAGGTACAAGAAAAAAAGGAAGGAGACAAGCACAAAATTATTTTCTTTTCATTTTCTCTCCCACTGAAAATGTAAGCTACCTGGTTTACACAACGGCTAAACTTGTTCTAGAGTAATGAGACTAAAGAGAGTGAGACCAATAATGTTACAAAAGTTGTTTCCTGACAGCATCAAATAGCAAATTTTTAGCATTCAAATGAAAGAGATGCAAACATTTTACTATCTTGACATAATCAGACACTAGTTTAGAAATGAAACATACCTCTGTTCCCAAACCATCATATTTTTTCAGGTGTGAAGAAAGAGTTACGCTACATGAGATTTATGGAAGAATGACAATTCCTCCAGACAACAGTGACAGCAAAAATGCTCACAAGATAACAACAAGTGGTTTTCTAAAATCAAGCGTTCCCTCTTAATCAACAAAATATAACGTAATCCTCACAGAAAAAAAAAATGAATATAAAACAACACAAAGAACATTGAAATAGAATGTACACCTATACATCACATTGCTTTATTTGTGATTTAGAGAATCATAAAACATATATCTAAATAACCAAAGAAAACAGAAGTTATACAGATATCAGGCTTTTAACAAATATTTAAGTATGCATGAAATGCAACGGCATTTTTGTTCAAACATTTCAATGCCTCGAGATTTTACGGTTTCTAACCATTGCAAGGTCTCGTAAAATTGTTTCTTCCCTAATGCACCACAATTGCCTTATTTTATGTGTACCCATTAAAGTCGCACCATTTGAAAGTACTTTCATTCATCATCACTGATGTTAGTGTTGGACGGCAGTGTTTCTTTCAGTTTTGTCACCCATGAACTGAGGGATTGATCAGTATTATTTAGAAGTGGAAGCTGAGAAACGGAGCAAACATCCCCTTCAAACAAAGGACGTGTTTCGCCTACCGTCCCAGCTACCTCTTGTTATGAAGAGGGTCCATCAGAATTATTATCACGCTGTGAATTTAGAGTATGTTGCAGAGCGCTTGGAGTACTAAATGACTGAAAGGCTGCTGGAGTAAGCCACTCTCGTGGCAAGCAACGTTGAAGAAATGGCACACATGAGCTAAAGTATGCTAGGCGATTCACCCAAGAAGGAATATCCTGGCCACATAGAATCTGAAAACAAAGATACAAGTATCAAAAAATTAGAAACTGTTTGTCGATTGTAACAGTGCTTCAAAAGAAACAAAGACTGCATCATCACCTGACTTAAGGCTCCTGAGAAATGGTTGCAATTCTTATTCATGAGATGATAGCGATCACCACGGAAATCTTTCCCAAGTTCCTGTACAATTTTCTTCACTTCTTTTTCAGTAAAATCTGTGTAACCAACATGTATTGATTGTCTGCACGGCAGGAAAATATCACAAGGTTTAGAAACGCCTGCTCCATGATCATACATTTTTTCTACACATTTTATTGATACAAACTTCATGAATTACCTGAAGTGAAACTGTTCACCTAGTTCTTCGGCATCTCGAGGTGCAATACCAAATATACCAGAGAAGGCATAAGGATGGCCTCCATATGCATACTCTTAAAATCAAGAAAGATTTTTATATGAGTAACCAAACGATGGTAAGTAAGATTCAAATATTCAATTCACATTCACTTACCCATGCCATATACTTGAATGCCTGAGTGAAATACTCCTAAACCCATAGGTGTTGTATATTCATTAGTCCAATACTGAAACAAACCAAATTTTCAAAGAAATCATTCTCCTCTGGGCAAGTAAGTATATAAAAGAACATACCATATTACAAATACAAATTACATACCATATCATAAACATTTAGAATTACTGGTTCTGCAGACATCTTTCTGATTCAGATACTGTGAACAAAGTCATTCATGATTACCAATTTGAAGTAAATGTGTTCAGGAAAAATACCTGATAAATAAAATGACATCTTTTTCTCAATTTAGTACAACAACAAACTCTTATGTACACATTACTAAGCACAGGGAGGGACACACCTCAATGATCTGCTGTTTAAAAGAACAAACTGGCTAAAGAAAACATTTTGACTAGCATAGCGTGACTTAGTTCTAAAGACCCAAATTTCGAATGCATGGGAGTCGCAAAGGCTATTTCTAGATAGAATTTGAATAAAACTCCCCACTCTCCATCCTCTCACTTTTGTGCTTGTCATCAATGAATGTTTCAGTAAGGAACAAAACAACAGATAGAGGGCATTAGATGATAGAAAACTGTGAGAAAACTAGAAACTGACATACACGAAAATGCATATAAAACTGAGAAGAAAAAGGGCCCTCACACATCTTTAACAAACATCGAGAATCTGATCAGCTAAATTTCGACCCGAAATAGGAATATTGACAGGACAACGAGAGGTTAAAGACTGACACTCAAGGATCTGCGTTACCTGCTTCCTAGAACACATGCGCGACTTGGTGAAACGAAGATGGGAACAAGAAGATAAAAAGAGTACAAATTTGTAAAAAGAAACGTCACTGCAAGGTTTGGCCGATGGCAAAGGAGTTACAACAAATCAAATCTTTTGTGAGCAGAAATCTCAAACTCAATGCCAATAGCAATCACAATCTACAATTCTGTGACGAGCTCCCACGGCTCTTCGGAGAGAAACTAGCGCTGCATGGAAATGAAAGATTGTGAGGTACGTACCGGGTCGAGTGGAAGGGGACGACGAAGAGATGTCACGCGAGATAAGCGGTAAGGATCATAATTCAGCACATAAACACAAATAGAATCGTATAAGTTTGTGATTGACTCTTTTCTCCCATACCATATAAAGTATTTAATGTTACATTAACTCCATCAAAACTCTCTTTCTTCGAGTACGTGAGAACCATGAGTATGAAGTGATAGGTAAAGATCTCGGTTGTATTCAGTGAAGAAAACGTCTACATCATATCGGTCGAAAATTGTATTACACATGAAATTAGTTGTAGCATCAGCAAAGAGTCAATCACAAACTTTTACGATTTTATCTCGCGTGACATCTGTTATCTTCTTCCTTCGTCGTCCCCTTCCACTCGACCCCGCACGTACCTCACAATCTTTCATTTCCAGGCAGCGCTAGTCTCTCTCCGACACTCTCCGAGGAGCCGGGGAACATCACTCGTGGAGCTCGTCGAGCTTCAGCTTCGTCCGCCTTGCGCCGTGCGAGCAGCAACACTCAACACTGGCGAGGGGCGAGGGGTATGCAGGTACATGCCGGTTTAAATTTTCAACATGACGTGCGTTCAAGAAAGTCGAGAGGAAATTGCACCCGAGAACCCATGTAAACACGGAGTTTGTGGTAAGTAACGCATTTTTTATTGTGTTGAGATCGTTTTTGAGTTAGGCTTTTAGGTTAGGTTTCGGTAGATAGGCCTATGTTTACTTGTTCACGTGCAATTTCCATGAGTTTGTGTACGTGATTTAAAGTTTTGTTTCAAGCGTCATTTTTTTCCATGCCCAATCTGTTATTTTTCTCCTTCTAGAGGAATGGGAACAAATCAGTGACTGCTACCAGGAGTGCCTTGTGATTGAGAGGTTACTTTTGTTCATTCTCCCTTGTAGCTTTAGGACCCGTTGAAACAATTTAGTTTTAATGTCTGGCAGGTAACCGTTCACACATTTTTCAAATATACCTCTGTCTTTAGGTCGAGCTATAAATTTAGACTGGCTCCGATGAATGCTCCGATCTTCAGAAATCTTGTCTGAAGAAAATTTCTAATTCTTTCGTTTTATGGGTATTTTTTTTATCATTGAAGCTTTAGAAGCATCAGGGTCAATTGGGTGGAGTATGAAGCAATGTCAGGATTGCTTACTTCAAGTGAAATCATGTGACCTGAAGAAATAGCTTTTGCTTGAAGTGCGCATTTATTAACATGAAAGAATGAAATTTTGTGTTAAATTTGTGTATTTTTAAAAATTTTGAAGGCAAAATACTTTTCTTTGATGAGTTGGCTTTCAAACCATTTTGACTTTATGTGGATCTGTTTGCATAGTCAGTAGTGTTACATACACACAGTATAATTTTGATTTCAGCTCTCACTCGCAGAAAAGTTCAGACTGTGGGTCCAGCCTATTTTAATTATTATCGTATAGCTCACCAAAATGAGGAATCAGTTTGGATAAGTAATAACCAGGCTGCTGAGAATGAAATAGAAGAAGATGTGTCAGATGATAATGATGATCTTGCCTATCTGAAAAGTCTTGACCCCAAAGAATGCAAGGTAAAGTGCTGGTCCTTAAAAATTTGGTAATGTGTGTCAGTGTGTCACCATCTTATCATGAATTTGTGTATGGTTGTAGGACCAGGACCATTACAGGGTGCTTGGATTAGGTGAGAAGAGGTACAAGGCCTCTGAGAATGATATTCGTCTGGCCTGTGAGTAGTTTCCTTCTTTTTCTGTAGCAGATTTACTGTGTTACAATCCCTACATGCAATCTTAAATTTTCTAACTTGTTATGGCTGCTTTATTGTAGATCGCAAGAAAGTTTTGAGACATCATCCTGACAAGCGGAAAGCTAGAGGAGAAAAAGTTGATCAAGATAATGATTACTTTGTTTGCATATCAAAAGCCTATGATATTCTTGGTGTACCATCGAAGCGGCGATCCTATGACTCTGTTGACCCAGAAGTGGATGATGGTGTTCCAACAGCTAATGAATATACAAAGAAAAACTTTTATCAGGTTGTTCTCTTCATATTTTAATCAATTTCATATTAGTGTTGTACTGTATAAGGAAAGATCATAAAAATACAAAGTTCTTCAATAATGCTTTCATACTACATATTACCTTATCTGAATATTTTTCTTTGATTGATCTGCATATTGATAATTGTTATTTTTACAGGTGTTTGGCGCGTTCTTTGATATGAACTCTCGTTGGTCTGAAAGACAACCTGTGCCCGCTCTTGGTGGGCCTGATGCAACATTGAAAGAGATAGAGAAGTTCTATAGTTTTTGGTACGACTTTCAATCTTGGAGAGATTTTTCTTACCTCGATGAGGAAGAGAAGGATTCTGGCATGGAGTAAGTCTATTTTTGCAATTTCTTTCATTTCTGTCCCCAACTGTCCACAACAAAGGATATAATAACTTGCAATTTTCACTTTATAGCCGAGAACAACGAAAATGGATTGATAAGCAAAATAAAGCAATGAGAGTAAAACGGAAAAAGGAGGAAATGGTCCGTATCCGATCATTAGTTGATCTTGCCTATAGTATGGATCCTCGTGTGGCTGCTTTTAAGCAAGAAGAGTTGGAACGTAAAGCAGCTGCCAAAAAGGCAAAACAAGATGCTGCTAGAGCAGCTAGAGCTGAACAAGAAAAGGCAAGTTCCTTTTAAAGTAAACAATAAGTGATAAATTATCCTTACTATCTTTTATTCTGCTATTCATTTCAGTGTGCTTAAGTTTTAGTCTGTTCTTTATAGGCAGAGAGAGAAGCTGAAGAAAAGGCTCGTCAGGAAAGAGAAGAGAAGGAACGAGAAGAAAAGACACGAATGGAAGTGGAAAAGAAGCAGAAAGAGGCTTTAAAGAAAGCTATGAAAAAGGAGCGGAAAACAATGCGTGACTTTCTCAAGGAAAAAGATTATTTTGTTGAAAATGAAAATGAGAAAATACCTCATTTAACAGGAATGGATAAGCTGTGTGAAATGCTGTCATTAATACAGTAAGTATTCACAACCACGCATCCTTTAATAAAATGAGGACATTTTGTAATCATTTTAGTATTTTGTTTATCTTTCTCTCTAAGACTTCAAGAACTCAATAGCAATATGAAGGTGTGCGGTAGAGAAGCTTTTATCACTGCTTTGGGAGAATGTGAAAGGAAGCTTGAAGAAGAGAGGCGTACAGTTGTTGAGGCAGCAAGACTTGGTCGTGGTGTTTCAGTGGGTACAAATGAAATTGCTCCAGCTAATGAGAAATTGGAAATAACATCTAATTGGACTGCAGAGCATTTGCAGTTGTTGATCAAGGCTGTTAATATGTTTCCTGCCGGAACAGTTGACAGGTATGACATATTATTAAATGTTTGGGTTAACTTAATATCTTCACACAATTCAACATGAATTTTGTTTCTAAATTTTTCAGATGGGAATGTGTTGCTAATTTTCTGAATTCTCATGCTTCTGGTGCTGGAATTGTTCGAACACCAAAAGAAGTGCTTGACAAAGCAAAAACATTACAGAAGTCAGACCACAGTCGAAGTGCTTTGCGAGAGCAAGTGAACTCATTAGCCTTTGATAAATTTCAGAACAACAGAAAGCGTGAGATTAAAGTTGAAGCTGATGGAGGTGCATCTCAGAGATTTGACAGTATGTATATTTCAACTCTCTTGTATGTTCTTTCACTTTCTCTATAATTTTGGCCAAGGTTTCTTCATGCCTTGGTGAAAATAGAGCATTATTTGTTGCTTTTCTAATTATTTTAATTCCTGCAGCTCCAGCTGCACAAGCTGGTCGGAATCCAGCTCCTTGGACTAATGAGGAGCAGCAACAGTTGGAGCAAGCTCTTAAAAAATTCCCTGCCGGAACAGATGAACGTTGGGACAGAATAGCAGAAGCAGTTCCCTCACGGTCCAAAAAAGATTGCATGAAGCGCTACAAGGTAAGATCTTGATTTTTTTAGTAATATCTATTATTTCAAATATTTTGAATCCTTTCACTCTTTAGATTGTTTCTCTTTCCAGGAATTGGCAGAAATGGTACGAGCGAAGCAAAATGCAAAATTAGCTGGTGAAAATAGTGCAGGAAAGCCCAACTGATTTCTCTTAGGAAGATTATTTCAGTGGCATGACAATTTGTTTGTGCAGTTTGAATCTTTTTTAACTTAACTAAAGTTGTTACTGTCCTCTCTTGGTTTCTAATTGTACCATCTAGCAAAGCAAACCTGATTGTTATTTATCTTTTTCTTCAATACATAACCAGGAAATGTGTAGGCTAGATTATTGTGATTGAAATTAACTAAAACTGTACCTCCATTTTCTATCTCAATCCTCACGACAATAGACTTAAAGTTATTATGAATCTGTACTCGACGTTTTCATCATTAATTGAACCCTAATATTCCTCAACACTGGCATTTCTCACCATTGTGGAAGGGTTTCTTAATTCTGGTGCAATCTTTAGTCGCTATGAGTTAGTCTCACAACGATTTAGTGGTAACTTAGTTCGAACATGGTTCGAAGAAATCCTCGGAGCCTAGGCACAGGAATACACCTTGCAGCAGAGAATAGGCAGGGAGTATAGCTAGACTCGCGCCGCCATGAGAAGAAGTTCAAGCATCCTCCAGTAGAGTGCTCTGCTCATGATCCACTGAGACGACTGAGACAGTGCTTCGCTTCGAGTCGACCAGAACCAGAACTCGACTACAGTTCACAGTTACAAATTACAAGTACAGTTCGTAATCGTTGATGTCCATGTGGCTATTTGTAGTGTTCGCATACTAATAACATACATACAAGGTCATCTTAAGATTGAAGTAAGTTTCGCTTTATTTTCTGCTCTACTCCGACTCATAAAATAGAGGTAGGAATTCTGGAACTTAGCTTACAAATTTTGCGTAGTGATTGTGAAAGAAGCCGGTGAAACGATTTTATCAATGAATGAACGTTTTTCAGGGAAATCCCGGCTAGCCCATGAAATCCCAAAGTCTATTATTGAGTATTGACTTGAACTTCTCGCGTTTTTGCTGAAAGGAGAAAATCGTGCTCAGTGTATGTTGTATCCCAAAATACCATCTCCCAAAGTTGAGGTTAAAAGATAGAGTTCACGAGGATACAGTTTGACAGTTGCAATGTTATGATAAAAAGAGGTGTTTCTTATTAGCTTATTAGAACTTCGATCGACACTCGTGCATCCTGAGATTTGGTTAATCGGTACTTTGTTTTTTTTCTGAAAAGCAGGGTATTGAATAGGAACATGTTCTTGGATTAGTAGTAGTGGATAAATCGGCCTGCTAAAGGTCAACAGTTTATCAGAATCGTCTTGATATATCTTCGTAGTAGGTTCAGACGAGCAAAATTTATTGTTTACAAAAATTGCCCTGAAATTTTTTGAAGTTTTCTTTCTTTTTTCGTGTTCTAGGTAAGCAGTATTTGCTGGTTTCAAAGATGTCAGCGACTGATGTAAGCATGTTATGTTGTCATACTTGCCTAAATTTTGAAGTCCAAAACACTCTCGCTTCGCCTGACTCCAGCCCTCCCGCGGGAGGGGGTTACTCGCGGCGGCAGTACCTTTGACCATCGAGAATGAAATCAATTTCGCTCTCGTGTTCTTTTTCAAATATTTACTTTGATGTTTCAGAGATTCAATGCTGCGGCAGAGGAGGTGAAGCAACTCAAGGCAACCCCCGCAGATGACGAGTTGCTAGAACTCTATGCTCTCTTCAAACAGGGCACCGTTGGCGACGTGAACACAGGTGAGCCCGCGGGGAAGTACCAGTGAGTGCATGCGGCAGATGGCCAAGATTACAAACATTTAACCTTCTCTAACCATGATCCTTTTCTTTTCTCGCAGCTCGCCCGGGCATGTTGGACTTCAAAGGGAAGTACAAGTGGGACGCGTGGGAGAAGAAGAAGGGAATGTCTCAGGACGCAGCGCAAGACGCTTACATCGCTAAAGTGGCCGAACTAGTGCAAAAATACGGCAAGAACTGAGGAGGCACGTGACAACGTGAGTCGCATATCGTCCATCTGCTGTCACGGGAGCCCCGCCCCGCGCTCGTGCAGGTCCCTCTCGTGCTGCCGTCTATAATACCGTCAATGTTCGTACAAGCACCTGCCATTCTGATATTTCTTTGTGAGCCTTTTTTATTATATTTTGCGAGAGACTGGCGTACCGTGAATACTTCTCTCGTCATGTAGGATACGCTAGATTACATGAACTTTTTAAGTTTTTATTATTTGCCAATGGATATTAAATGTTTTATATTGCTGCACAAACTATTGCAAGACACTTCTGTCTTCAGTTATGCTTCCAGTTTGTAACCAAGTGAGGTCGTTATAATAAAACTTCTTTGTTAGTAAATGGCCTATTTTATTCTTGGCAGGGAAGTCCGGTCACATCCTTCGATATATTAATTGGTTGAGCTGCTGAATATGGCAAATATAATTTTTAAAATCTTCCCTAGATTTACATCATAAATAATTTGAAACCAAACAGACTATTCTTTGGTCCGTTGCGACTGTGATTTTGCTCTGACCGAAGTCAAAAAATTCTTGCATGTAGAGCCGTCTTTCTTTTCTTTCTTTTTTTTATTTTGATGTCTGGAGTAGAACCATTTTGGTCCGTTAGATATTTTTAGATGACACGAAACGATGGTGATCTTCGCTATCGGACCTACCTGTCCTGAGCTCGCGAGAAGCTGGAGGGTTCTGGATTCAAGGACCACGGCAAAAAGGGAAAAACATCAATTGTAGTAAATTTTATTATCTATTAAATATCCGCTCGCGCATCAGTCTTATGGGTAACGGCTCGTCCATAATATCCTTTAATACTGACACTTTGAATGCTCCGCCATCCTGCCGTTCAGTAATAACGGAGCTTTTTTTAAGAACATTCTGGATTTACCTTACAATTTACAAACTCTAGCAATTCATGCACCTTAAAAGTAAGAAATATCAAACATTTCAATGACGTGTCTCCTAACTAAAAGACCGATTTTCACATGCTGGTGAAAACACTGACATGACAGTCACCATCGTACGCACTATACAGACACTAAGACTTCCTTGCCGCTAGCTTGGCGTGTCGACTATAGCAAGAACTTTCGACGAAAGTTGAGAGAACACCTTCAGGTTTCGTTGAGCCTTGCCACGCCTTGCCGGTGTCTTGATCCTAGTCAGTCGTGCTAGAGGTGGCCTCTAGCCGCGGGCGGCGCTGCCGATGAAGGAGCTCTGGGGGGCGGGCCCGATGGGCACGGACGCGGGCGGGCAGCGGCTGCCCTGGCAGGGCACGCTCTGCGCGGTGTGCTGGGCGATGTGCTGCTGGTTCAGGTACCAGAAGGGCTGGTTGGGGCGCGGCCACTCCTGCACGCGGTTGGCCAGCTGCGTGTCGTCCAGGGAGTTGTTCATGCCGGGCGCGGGGGGTGCGTTGTCACGGTTGCCGATGACGGACTCGTCCCCGCCGTACTGCGGCAGCACCTGGCTGAAGCCGCCAGGCCGAGGGAAGTACGATGGCCGGTACTGTGGCGCAGCCAGGGCGCCCAACATGCTCATTAGCACGACTGCGACCAGGGAATGGACCTGCGAAGCACAAAGACCCCGTATGAAACGAGTTTGCTCAAAATAGTTTACCGGTGGTCTAGGAAAAGAGACAACTATGAGACCTGCCTATGACGACCAGAAGACAACCGAAGGACCACCGTGAGACGTCCGTGAGACACGCGGCGTGAACCATGGTCGTCTCATTTTCGTCTTGGGGAGGTCTCACGGTTGTCTCGCGGTGGTATGGAAAAAGACGCTTTTCGAGACCACCGCGAGACGGAAGCGAGATGCCGTTCTGACGCGTTTGACGCAAAAATAAAAGCAATAACCAGCAGCAGCAGGGTTCGAACTATCAACCATAGCGTCGTG